>PHNY01167369.1:7057-18561 GCA_003724115.2 Anethum foeniculum | reverse complement strand
AACGAGTATACAAAGGTTCTAAAAGATCTCTACCATTAAAATCTCTTTCAAAGACACTTTAATTAGAGTATACATGTCAATGAAACAATTAAGAAACTGCTAAACAGATGGACAAGAATTATGTGAGAGTTACAAATTAAGGAAGAATAGTCCAATTAGCTGTTATATTGCCTATATAGACAGTGGATTCAGACACGGGTTAAGATTTGATATGTTGTGCATGTGGAATCAACCAAGATCATGAAGCTACAAAGAATAAGTTGATACTAAGTAAAGTAGTACTACTCCATGCTTAAGAACACTAACAATCTATCTCCAATACAGAAGACAAGTTCTTAGCATAGAACACAAATGATCTACCTTTAACAACTAAAATTCTCCGTCTGGTCAGCTGGAAGACAATGAAAATCGTGAACAAAAAGGAGGGAGCAAGTTAACAATCCTCCGTAATACGTATTATTTTCAGTATTCAGTATTCAGTAGTCGCTATGGGGACCGCTGTACGTACAAGTGTGCAAAAGAGAAAAAGAAGCCTAATGTTGTATATCGAAATCAGATTAGATTTTCGTGTGTTCTCCGTTTGCAGTGTTAAGGAACTTGTTTGTGTAATTAAAAAAATTACAACAACTGCCTTTTAAATTTCTTGTTTATGAAGAAATTTATAAATGATATGATTTTGTTTGTGTAATTAAAAAAATTACAACAACTGCCTTTTAAATTTCTTGTTTATGAAGAAATTTATAAATGATATGATTTGTTATTTTCTTTAATATTGGTCTTTGATGGTGGCACTCCGGTAAGGATATTTATTAGTATTTACATGAACTACTAGTCTATAAAGCCGCGTTTTGCCACGGCATTATAATAAATTTTCTAAATATCTTATGATTCAATTTTATAATTTAGGCAATAATTTATGAATAACTATAAGTAATATTTCATAAATTACTTAAATTTAATAATTTGTAAAATTGATTACCAAAAAAATAAAAAATAATTATTTTATATATAATTTAAAGCTTGAGTGAATCACATGTTTCCGAAAATTAAATATTATGTCATCATCGTGTTAAATATAATATTCAATAGTATAATATTCAATAGTATTTTCAATTAAATTAAGGATTAAAAGTTTCATGAGTAGTTTATATCATCATTTTTTACCTCGTTATTACTCTAAATTATAAATTCAAATCTGAAAAAGGATTATTTTACATTTTAATTTTTTTCAGAAAAAGAAATTTTTTGAAGTAATTTATAGAACTATACTTTATATTTGTCTCAAAATGAGTGTCATAAACTCCTTCACAAATGTTAACAATTGGGTGAGATGGATGGAGTATTATTTATTTTTTCAAATTCAAATATGAACTTGTATATATTCTCTAACATGATAATTGAATGTCAACGATTAATATGATTATCTCTAAGAATCGGTCTCTCGCTAAATGCGTGTTTCCCTAGTATTCCGCTTTGTTTGTTGTTTCTTACATCTCCCATCGATGTACTAAATAGATTTGATCATCTATTATAATATCTCCTTTATAAATTAAAATATATATTGTACTTACAATATGTTAAAAGGTAATTTCAATCTCCCTGCTTCGTAAATTATGATACCTTGTTCTTTATTTATAAATTTGAACTACTTTTCTTTATAGATTTATTTTAATTTTCAATATATAAAATTTTAAAATGTTAAAATTTTTATAAAAATATATAGAACTATTACAAGATAAATATGCTTGATCACACATAAATCCTAAGGAGTTATAAATCTTTCCAAATTAAAGAGACATTAATATATAATAATATAATTGGTTCTATGGTTACAATTTTAAATCAATATTCCAACATATTTCATATGTTGTGCAAGTGAAATCAACCAAGATCAAGAAGCTACTAAGAAGTTGGTACCAAGTACTGTACTACTGCTCCATGCTTAAAAACATTAACAATCTATCTCCAGTACAGAAGAGAAGTTCTTAGCATATAACACAAATGATCTACCTTTACAACTAAAATCCTTCTGGTCAGGTGGAAGAAAATGAAAATCGTGAACAAAAAGGAGGGAGCAAGTTAACAATATTTTCTAACAAGTTAGTGAGTCGCTTTTCCTACAAATATTTGTTATTGTTGAAGAAGTATGAACAATATGTGCGTGCAATTACAAAAACGGAAGTAACGCCTGACTTTGTTGTACGATACGTATTACGTTTTATTATTAGTACTGGTACATAATCGGCGAAGTACGGGATTTAGAAAATTTATTAATTTACTTATAATAATATAATTAGTATAATATATTTGTAATACATATAAATAAAATACGGGATTGAAATATATATATATATATATATATATATATATATATTTGTAATATATTTGTAATATATAGGGTATACTAGATTTTTACAGTTGATTTTTAGTCACTTATGCCCTAATGTTATATTTTAAAATGATTAGCTTTTGCCTGCTTTTCAAATTGCTGATAAGGCAATTAAGGATCACATCATAAAAGGAATGTCTTCAAACGCCCAGCTTTTATACCCAAGGAGGTCAGGCAATTCCTCTTAAGAAATAGACCTACTCCACAAGTACCAGCAAATATATCCTGATGCTGGTAACTCTGTGCGTACTACTGAAGCTATGGAATAGGACACTACACATCCTGTTCCTAAACCAAGCATTTCTTCGACACAACAACAACAAACACAAGTCAGTACTAAATCTTCCACCTATGGTGCTTCCCGAAAGGCACCAGTCATAAAAGAAAATAGCTAGCTAAGAAACCTATATCTTTAGTACAAAGTGTTTAAAGGGCTGCACCTAGCACACTTTATAAGAAGGAGAAACAAGGAGGGGCTGAGGTTGCTGTTAAAAGAAAAAGACTGAGGCTAAGGGATGAATCCAGCTCAGATGAAGAAAATGTGACCATTGGGTCCAAATTCAAAATCAAGAAACCAACAGCTACAATTCCTGATGCTCCTGTTACTGATGATGCTTCTACTCCTGATTTGGAGTCAATTTCTGATGCTGGTGCCTCTACTGATAGAGTTCCTATCATCAGTATTACTGATGTGGATACAGCTGCTTATTCACCAACAAAAAGGGTGGACATTACCGATGAGCAAATTTTCAGAGCAGCTCAGCAAGTTGGACTTGCTACACTACAGAGGAAGGATGGTTTTCCTCTCAGTTTTCCTAGAAAGAAGGCTAAATTTCAGTCACCTGTCAAGAATACTAGCCCACAAGAACCTGAATCTCAAAGGGATTCAGCAGCTGCAAGTGATTCCCACAAGAACCACTTTCTTAAAGGGAATGTGCTAACATTTAAGGTGACAAGACAATTCCCGACACTGGTCAAGAAGGTCTTCTGGAAAATAATGAAGACATGATCAAGGACAGGGAGATACACCAGGCCAATATGCAAAGGATGGATGAGATCATCAATGATCCTATTTTTGAGGGAAGTACACAAGAACCTTCACCCAAAATGGTTGAAGCAACTTCTACACCTCAGGCTACACAAGAACCATCAGTTCAAAATACTGATACAAGCCGGTCATCAAATCTCGATGAATCATCAATTCCTGAGAGAGCGGAAAATCCTGATGATGTGTCAAATCCTTCTCCCTCTCCAATTCCTGACACACTTCCTGCTTCTACTAGTGATCCAAAGTTGGTTGAGAGTCTACTCAAACATCCTGGTGCCATATTTGTTCTACCTCTACAAACACTTCCACTTGTGTAATCAACCTCAGGTACTGATTCTCATATTGATCTCATCTTTTATATGTTGTATGAGTATAAATAGTCTCTTTTCTGAGGTTACCCCTATTTATATGATAATCATGCCACTCTTCTTTGCCATCTCTTATTTCTTTGAATATTGTGTGTTTATGCCCTTCTATGAGATTGTGTGAAAATAATTAGAGAAAAAAAACTTTTTGATGAGGGGCAGTCTCATATACTGGCAAAAGGAGAGGTAGAAATAAGAAAGAAATATATAAGTTTTTTTTTTACTTATAAAATTTCCTAGTGAGTTTCATATTACTCTTAACTGTAATATATGTGTGGGAAATGTTGAAATCACTTGAGAAGAACAGAGAGATTTAGGTGTTCACTCTTTATCAATTTCAGGTTTACATCAGGATCAGGAAACCCAAGTGAAAGATTGAGTCAAGGGCAAAGCTGCACTCTCAAGTCCTATAGCTGATCCTGATGACTTTTCTGATTCAGATGCTGATGCTAATGATAGTGATGATGATCATGAGCAAGCAAATGTCAAGGCAACCATTAATGCTTTTTTAAAGTCAAATGTTAGGTCATCCTCTCACTATAATGAGGATGAAGCTTATCACAGAGATTCTGAGTGGAACTATCAATGGAGAAAGCCTAATTCAATAATTTCTCACTCATTTCTTTTCAGCATGTGCGTAAAGCTTATGATGAGATTGGTAATTCTGACTTGAAGGCACATCTGAAAGCTTCCATAATTCTTGCTAAAGGACTTCACTCTGAACTCAATGGAATGCAGCAGTTACACAAGACTGTAAGGGAAAAGATTGAGAAGTTTACTCTTCATGCTCCAAAGGCCAATGATATGAAAAATATCAGAAATTCCATATTGGCTGTATAAGAGATGCACAACTCCTTGGATTCCTGAATCACTTCCTTGGAATCCAAAATCTCTTCCATGGATGACAATTAGCGTGATGCTATTCTTTCTCTCCTTCAAAATCCTAATGCCAAAAAGGGGGAGAAGATAGCTGCCACAAAATGTACACCAGTACAAGCAAGGGATGATGATAATCCTAACCATGATGGTGCTACTGATAAAACTACTCTAGTTCCTGATGCTCCTTATTTTCAAATCAAATCCACTTCTGTCAAAGCCTCAGTATCCACTTCTTCAGGACAAGGGAGGTCTTCTGATACTGCTGCAAGCATTACTTCTGAGGGTGATGAAATTCTTATTGATAATCCAGAAGCAGCTAAAGGTCTTTTTCAGCAGTACAGAAACAAGGAAGGAAAAGTGGTGACTCTGTTCTACAAAGACAAAAGAGTAGAACAGAAGAATGCTAGAAGTGCTCTTGCACATATTACTGAAGAATTTCCTGATTTGACAAGGGAAGAAGTGATTGAGCAACAAAAGGAGCTGTTAGCTCCGATTGAAGCTGAAGCTAAAACTTCTACTCAAACTCAGGGAAGTTTAAGGGGTAGAGGTAGGAGGAGTGCCAGGACTAGAGGTGGAAGAGGAAGAGGAGGAAGAGGTAGAAGTTCTACTACTGATCAGGCTACTTCAAAATCTACTATTTCTATGAGTGCATCTGATCAACCCTCAAGATCAATAAACCTGTTGATTGATCCTACATTCTTAAATGCTCAAACAAGGGAAGGGTACAGACTTCTGCAGCCAGCTGATCATGATGAGATGGTAGGAGTAGATGGAGTTGAAGCTCTGGTTGCTAATAGGAAGAAGAAAAATTCAACCTCTGACAGTGCTTAAGTTGAAAAAGCAAATCCTGATCATGACACATCAAGTGCAAATCCTGATCCTGACACATCCACTGCAAATCCTGATACTGACATACTAGAGACAAATCCTGATGCTAATGAAGATGTAGTCAAGTCAATTCATCTGTTGGTCCTTTCTACTGTAGTTGATTCTCATAATTCTGAAGTGGATGAAAATGATAGAAGAGTTCATGAAGAAGAAGAAGAAGAAGAAGAAG
Organism: Anethum foeniculum; assembly: GCA_003724115.2. NCBI lineage: Eukaryota > Viridiplantae > Streptophyta > Magnoliopsida > Apiales > Apiaceae > Anethum > Anethum foeniculum. The sequence continues at coordinate 12,823 of PHNY01167369.1, read as the reverse complement.
CTGCAAGGAGAGAGGCTGACATAACAAGTGATGGATATTTGAGCAATGTTCTTAAGTCTAAGAAGAAGTTGTGGTATGATGTCAGGAGACAGGTTCATGTGTTACCATCAAGTTATGCTCCTATTAGAAAGAAGGACAAGGAATGGAAGCATGTCAATACATTTAATTACTCTAAGGGGATTAACTATATCAATTTTATTTCTAGAGGTATAAGGAGCTCAGTAACTGAAGATGAAAAGAAAGAAATTGAAGAAAAAGTAAAAGTGCCAACATGGGTGGAGTGCTATCAGAAGATGAAACAGGTGAAAACTCACACCAGGGGAGGTGTTGGTCATCCTGGGATGGAAGTGCTAGATTCTGAACTTCTAGATGCAAACTCACTCACAAAAAAGCTGGTGAAAATATTTCTGCTTCACATCTTGAAATGCTTGAAGCTATTAAAATTGTTGTTGATAATTTTGATGGTGTAACAGCTAAGGAGAAAATTCTGTATTTTATGAAAGGTGATGGAGTAAAAGTGTTAACCTTACAGCAGCTGTTGATGAAGTCTGTAACTCAGCTAAAGTATGTTCATTATCTACTCAGAGTTGAAAATGAAGTCACCAGGAGTTGGTCTTCAATGATTCTTGATACTATAAGGAGGAGGACTCTGATTAGAGCTTCTAGATATGATAGTGATTATACTCCTGTGTATCAAAATTATCTTGGTAAGGAGGTAGAGATGAAGAAGGGAGCTGCAGATTTCAGGACTTTTCTCAACAACCCACAGTTAACTTTTAGTCCTGATCATGTTTATGTGGGTTGCAGCTATATAATGCTTGGTGATCTAGAGATTAATACAAGTTTCATCTCCAATCTAAGGTCAGCATTTTATCAGTTGGGAGAAGACACTGAAGATAAAAGAGACTTGAAGAAGAAGCTTATCAAGATCCTACAAGATAAAGAGGATGAAAAACTTAAGAAATTTCTGTTAAAAAAATGGAGTTTTAGAGCATAAGTTTTATTATGTTCTTCATGCTAATTCCAAAATCTAATGATTGGAAGTTCTTTCCTGATATGGGAACATAAACTTTCATGTACGGTTTTAAGAATTTTTCCTAAAGAAATCCATAGAGAAATTTATTTGAAGTTAGTGGCTTGAAAGAGCTTGTAATGAGAATGTGTTATTTGTCCCATATTGAAAATAAATAAAGGGGGTGTTGGCTTTATATTGTATCACACACATGGGTAGTGTACAACTACTAAGGTGTGTGATGGTGCATGGTGCTCCTACGCACACGCACGCACCGCCGCCGCCGCCGCCACTTCACCCCGCCCCGCCCCGCCATGCCACAACTCGACTCGACTCGACTCGACTCGACTCGGGTTGGGTCGAAGGCCTATTTCGGAGAATGTCTCGACGTCTCGAGTATGCGAGGCGACCTGGGCGTGGATTTTATTTATACGTGATTTATTTTTTTAATTAGAATTTATTTATCAGTTGGGCTGGGTTATTGTTTCTGTTGGGCTCAATTGGACTGGGCTGGACCGGGTTCTGTACTGAGTCAGATACATTGAATTTGGACATGTAACTGATAAGATATATTCAAAAATTAAAAATATTAACTCTGATTTATTGTGTGGACTGCTTTTACATTTTAATAAATCATCGGTTTTGATTTATTTTAAGTGAGCAGTTTAATTCTTATATTAATGAGGGTGGATTAGTTACACTTAGCCTCTAATATAAATAGAGACCTAAGTTGGTGATAAACATGCACCACACCTTACATTCTCTACTGCTTCTCTATTTCTTTCTCTGCTCTCCCAAACACAACTTATTTAGTGGTTTTTCTGGCTAGTGAGGTACCAGTCGTCGTTGAGCTTTAGAGGTGCTGTGAACTCAAAGTTCGGAGCTGTTTTATCCTGGAGGAGGTGTTGCAAGCATCCCAACGCAGCAGGTGGGGGCAATTATTTCTTTAAGAGCAATCAGGGCTTTGTGCAAGGCCTGTCAACTCAGCTGTTAATATATTGTTTGTTTGTACCGATGGCTTCAGCTTCTCTGATTATTTATCGCTGTACAAAAGCTATGGTTGCTGGTACAATTTCTGGACCTTCTTTGTTCTTACAGTAACTGATATGCATGCTTTTTACCTTCATGTTCTGTTTCGTTAATTGGTTGCTCGGCCTTGGTCTGTTAAATATTTTATATAACTGCCTCTATGTTGCTGTAATAGTCAGTATTTACAACATTCTTGAAGAGATAATTCGTTATATATTATTTAGCATAATGGTTAGTGAAACTGAGGTTCCTGCTAGTGGTGGTAGTTCTGGAGCATCTGCTGGGGCCATTGATTGGGCCACTTACAGTTTTTCACAACCCATTGAATTAACTGGCTTGCCAGTGAAGTTCAATGGTGGAGTCGACTTTTCTCACTGGCAGAAAAAGATGAAGTTGTGGTTGACTGTAAAGGGTTTATGGCTTATTGTGGAGTATGAGAAACAGGTTGTGATTCAAGAAAAGGAGGATACAGTTAAGGCTTTTGCAAAGTGGGCTGAGAAGGATGGGGTGGCTAGGGCGGCCATTTTGGCTGCTCTAACAAACACTTTGTTTGATGTTTATTTTTTTGATGCCTATTCCGCAAAACTCTTATAGGAGAAGCTGGACCAGACACACAATACTGACTCACAAGGTCTGGAAAAGTATTATGTGGCTAGGTTCCTTGAATTCAAGCTGGTGGACAATAAGTCCATGACTGAGCAAGTGCATGAGTTTGAGATGATAGTGCATGCTTTGAAGGAGTCTGGAATGGACCTCCCCGAAAAGTTCAAGGTTTTGAGTGTGATTGAAAAGCTTCCGAAGTCTTGGGAGGAGTTCTCTCTCTCCCTGAAAAGACAGAAATGAGAGATCACCTGGACCAACCTTATGCTGGACATCTCGGTGCAAGAACAACACAAGTCCAAACAGGGACATGTGATGCCAACTGAGCATNNNGGTAGCTCAAAGGTAAATGTAGCAACTGTAGGACAGAAAAGGAAGGCTGTTGCTAAGAAAGTTAATGGTAATAAACCTAAGAGTGACAAGGACAAGGCCAAGAAACCAAAGGCAAACAAACCGTGTTGGTCTTGTGGGCAGGTTGGGCACTGGAGTAAGGATTGTCCTACAAAGAAAGCAAAGAAAACCGAGGTGGTTGTGCAAGAGAATGCTGTGCTTGGAACCGCAAGTAGGCCCGTAGTGAACATGGTTGTTGGTGAGGCTACGGCTTTTGAAACCAACGTGGACCGGTATGTTTCCTACAACCCTGTACTATTTTCTACCTATCTGTCTAATGAATAGTTGATAGATACTGGAGGTAATGTGCATATTTGTGCTGATATTAGTTTATTTATATCTTATCAACAGAGTCATAGCTTGACAGTGATGATGGGGAATGCTAGTGCTGCTCAAGTACATGGAATAGGAAACGTGGACCTGAAGTTCCCTTCGGGACGTATTCTATCTCTGACTAGAGTGCATCATGTTCATGATATGCATAGAAATATAATAAGTGGAAGCTGTTTAGTTTCTAGTGGTTTTGAAATCTCTTTCAAGTGTAATAAAGTAGTTCTTATTCATACTGGTACATTTTTTGACAAGGGTTACTTGTCAAATGGTTTATTTGTAATTAATGTTGAACCCGTTTTGGGAACTTTGAATAAAGATTTTATTCCTTCTATTAACTGTGTTGAATCCTCAAATTTATGGCATGCTAGACTTGGTCACTTAAACTTTGGTGCTCTTAAGAATATGATGAACCTAGAGTTGATTCCAAAACATACCATAAAAAAGAATTCTAAATGTCAAGTATGTGCGTCTGCTAAACAAATAAGGAAACCTTTTCATAATATTGTTAGAGATTCAGACTTGTTAGATTTAGTACACACTGATATTTGTGAATTTGGTGGTGTGTTAACTAAGGACCAGTTTAGATACTTCATTACCTTTACAGATGATAGTAGTAGATTTTGTTATGTTTATTTACTAAGACATAAGGATGAAGCACTTAGTAAATTCATTATATATAAAACTGAAGTAGAAAAACAAACTAGTAAGGTACTTAAACGATTGAGATCTGATAGAGGTGGTAAGTATACAAGTAACTCCTTTAATGAATTTTGTAAAAACAATGGTATAGTTCATGAAGTTACTCCACCATACACACTTGAGTCTAATGGGGTCGCAGAGCGAAAGAATAGAACATTTAAAGATATGATTAATAGTATGCTTATTAACTCTGGGTTGCCTAAATACATGTGGGGAGAGGCTCAAAATACGGCATGCCATATTTTGAATAGGGTCCCACTGAAACACATGGATAAGACACCTTTAGAGTTATGGAAATGCAGGATGACTAGTATTAAGTATCTTCGTGTGTGGGGGTGCCTTGCTAAGGTGCTTGTCCCTGAACACGAGAGAAAGAAACTAGGTTCAAAAACTATTGATTTTATCTTTTTGGGCTATCTTGAGACCATTACAGCTATGAGATTTTTAGTATTAAAATCTGACATAGATGGTATAGTGGCAAACATGATAGTTGAATTTCGTGATGCTACATTCTTTGAGGATGTCTATCCTATGAAGCCTGGTATACCTGAAGACACTTATGATAAAGATCCTACTCACACATCAAGTTCTATTCCTGATCATGTGGAAAAGATGACAAATGTGGGGGCGGAACCTAGTAGTAGCTCTACTCCTAGGAAAGTAGAGGAACCGAGGAGAAGTAAACGTGCAAAGGTAGTTAAAGATTTTGAAAGTGATTTTATCACTTACAATGTCGAGGACGAACCTTTAACTTTCCGACAAGCTATGGATTCTTCAGAGTCTAGGCATTGGAAGGGCGCTGTGAAGAGTGAAATTGACTCTATTGTTTCTAATGGAACATGGGAGTTGGTTGATCTCCCTCCCGGGTGTTCTACTATCAGGTGCAAGTGGATTTTTAAAAGGAAGTTGAATCCTGATGGCTCAATAGATAAGTACAAAGCTATACTGGTAGCTAAGGGTTTTAAACAGAAGGAAGGAATTGATTACTTTGATACATACTCTCCGGTTGCGAGGATGGTAACAATCTGAATGCTTTTAGCATTGGCTTCCATCCATGGTCTTATCATCCATCAGATGGATGTAAAGACTGCTTTTCTTCATGGTAAAATTGAAGAAGAGATTTATATGGATCAGCCTGAGGGATTTGTTGCATTTGGAAATAAAAGAAAAGTATGTAAGTTGATCAAGTCCATCTATGGCTTGAAACAAGCTCCCAAGGATCNTGTATTGCCTTTCAGTTATATGATTAATGAAAGTGACAAGTGTGTCTACACCAAAGTTAAAGGTAGTGAGTGTGTCATCTTATGCCTATATGTGGATGACATCTTATTGTTTGGAACCAATTTTGAGATTATTAATGAGACAAAAGCTTTCTTGAAAAGGCACTTTGAAATGAAGGATATGGGTGAAGCTAATGTGATTCTTGGGATTAAGTTGGCTCAGTCAACCGATGGAATAACCTTGTCACAGTCTCATTATATAGAGAAATCTATACTTGAGAAGTATGGTTATTCAAATTGTAGAATCGCTAGTACACCCTATGATCCTAAAGTTGCCCTTGTCGAGAATACTTAAGGAGTACCTGTGTCTCAGTTAAGGTATTCTCAGATTATTGGGAGCTTGCAGTATCTTGCTAACTGTACTAGACCAGATATTTCATATTCTATGTCTAAGTTGGCTAGATATACAAGTTGTCCAAACAA
>PHNY01167330.1:4383-32998 GCA_003724115.2 Anethum foeniculum | reverse complement strand
CACATTACATGCATGTGTTTGTATTTGCATACAATATTTCTGTAATATAACTATATTTATTCTATTTTATTATAACATCTAGATATATGTATATGAAAAAAACCAATATATATAGCAAAACATATAATCCGTCTAATGGTCGTCTAGGCGAGCGCCTAACCGCCTAGGCAGTTAGGCGGTGCATTATCGCCTAGCATCGCCTTTACGCCTTGACAAGTATGGTCGAAGCCACTAAATGGATTAGATACTACTAACACTCCACCTCACTTGTACAAGTGGAGAAACAAACAGCAATGAACTAGGGGAGAAAGGTGTCAAACATTTTGTACATATTACCAGTTGCGCTAGCATATACAATATTTTCGAAATATAGACATGTCAATTCACAGAAGAGATGAGAGAGTGTCAGGATGTCAAATATCTCAGTTCAGCTGCACATGTGTCTTACATATAATAGGCAGCACGTCCAACCATAACAGCGTGAGCTCCTTCATTTCTTGCAGCATTTACCTAGGAGTTGAGACCAGGAAAATGGTAGTGGGTCAAGTGCAATAACCCTTAGGTCTAAAACCATTAGCATATACGGAACGAGCATCTCAGTTGAGTAATATAACAAGAATTCCAATTAATAGATCACCCCCTTCTCTGTCCTTGAGGGGAAAAAAATATGTATATACACAAATATAAAAGGGGTGAGCCAAAAAACAACAGAAAACCTTTAACCTATACAGACTTAGGTAATTAACTTTGATTAATAAAATTCCTACACATTTTCCACGGAACAAAAGCAATTTGTCTTAGTAAAACAAGAGTGAGCTGGTTTAACAGGCTAGCAACTTGCGAAAGAGTGATTCAAACAAGGTAAAACAGAATGATCTTAATCACCAAACTTGACAATGACTGTTGTCTACATATGAGAGCTAGACACCTGTTTTTTTTTTTCCTTCATATTCCATTCATGTAAATGCCACTTTAACGCCTCAATTGAAAGTACAAGTGGAATGACATTAAGGTTCAGTAAGAGGTTAATTTAACAACCATATGGCCTACAAGCACCTTTTGCTTCTTAACATTTTAAAAAGAATATATAAATCTTTACATTTTCTTCCTATTCAGAAGCAAGTAATTGACAACTCTATCAGGTAATTGTAAGTTGAGTTACCTCATCAACACTATTAATTCCCCCATTAATTGTAAACCTCAAATCTGGAAAGTCACGCAAGAGGGCATAATAGAACTCATACCTGCATTATGAAGGTAAATTCATAACTCATGGGAAGTAGAAGCTTTTTAAGAATAAATGTGATAAAAACCTCTACACATACTTCAAGGGAGGGATTTTTCTGTTATCAGCAGGACTGAGTCCCTTCAGGAAGGCTTTGCGGGAGTGTATAACAAAATGTCTAGTAGGTGACTCTGTAGAAACTTTATATATAAAATCACCTGCAAGACATGTATTAAAGGCATTATCAGAACCAAGCCCTGGAATTTCTGATCTCAAAAGAATGAAGAAAGACGATCATGTAAGACAGTAATATACTTTTTTAGTTTCCTAATAATAAGGTATTCCAAGTTAGATAACGGTTCCTCTGCTTAGGATTAATAAACGATAATTCTCCAACTCTGCCATGCAAGTGATATATCTTAACATCACGCAAGGCCAAATGGGAATACATGCAGCAAAAACAAAAACTTTACAAATGCAAAATAAAACTTTACAAATGCAAAATAAAAATATCTCCTTCATTATAAAATAAGAATTAAAGTATCTTTAAGTTGAATAATCAGACAAAGAAAGCTGAAAGAAGAACCTTACAGAGCTCACTATATGTATCATGATTATCAACACCAATCCGGCATTTGACACTCACAGGAACATCAGAGTTGGCAGCAATCACTGACATAGCCTTAGCAACAAACTTTCTTATAAAAAAACCCAGGCATCTGTATTAGAGCTCAATGGCAAGATGATAAAACATATTCTCCAAGCTTACTCGCTAAAATAGTAACAAGAACATTTTAGCACTTACATCTGCATCAAGCATTAGACTCGCACCAAAACAGCCTCGCCCAGCTACCTTTGGGCTAGGACATCCACAACTGATAGGTCGAAATAGTCTTAATTTACAGTTCACAGAAGAAAGAATGCCAAATAAGATATTATTTAAAGAGGTACCGACTTAAAATTAATCTCATCATATCCATAAGGTCGTGCAAGTTGTGTGGCTTTTGCCAGATTTTCTAGATTACTTCCTCCGATCTGAAGAACTATTGGATGCTGTTCTGGTGTAAACGCCAAGAATCTGTCCTGGGAGCATCAACGAATTATCCTTGCATTAAAACTAAGTTATCAGTTGTTGTATTAATCATGCTTACTCTAGATTGTACAATAAACACAATTGGTAGCACCAAGATGTAATTTTCTTGCCTATATTGGTATGGAATAGATGTAATATTCTTGCCTATATTGGTAAGGAATAAACTAAAGACCATTTTTAAAAAGCATATGTTCCCGATCTTTATATGTGACGAATCTCAAATCAATCTGTCCTCAATAATATATAATAAAAGCCAATGTTTTGTATCACAGGCCAACCTTAAAGCAATGACTGAAGCAGAACTTTGAAATTAAAAAACCTACAAGTGGCCACATTTAAGCAAGTCAAAATCAGCTCAATTGATCCTCTTGTGTAAGATGTACTTATGACATGAGTTGTATTCAAAAATAGAAAAGTAGTACAAGCACACTCATTAAATGTACTTTAACTTCTACTGTTTTTCTGTTATTTTCTATATTTAGTAATTATTATATTATTAACTAACTATTCAGACCAAGTAGAAAAATCACTTCTACCTTTTAAATTACAATATAACCTCAAATAAGAAGTAATACTAAGTGATCACAATAAAGACATTCCCAAAAGTTTGAATAAAACAGCTGCCCTCCAGAGTTTAAACTCTAACCCAAGCGCTTACAAAATTATTGACTTCCAACTAAAAGAGTATAATCACATACTGAATTTTAAAAATAAAACCTAAATTTTAAACGGCTCAAAAAATGTTTGTATAAAGGGAAGCAGGCTATCCACATTATAATCACGACTTCCTAAAGCGTGCATGTATGATTGCTACGTTAGAAGGAGAATAAAGAAAGTCTTATGCATGTACACATTCATACACAAGGGATAATCGCATACATGTATAACAAACATTTCCAACTGTCCCAGTACTTGTAATACAACATCAAATAAAACTAATTTCCAAGTACTTTTCTTGCATCCAGAACCCCTTTCATAGTTTAAAATAGTAATAGTCCACACATCTTCAAATGCATTGCATTTACTCGGTCTAAAGAAAATAAAGTAGGAGAAAATTGCATCTCTTACCAGATCACCACTCTGATATATTATTGTTTCAGCAGCAATCATTTCTGTATAGAGCCACGCATGTTTTGAAATGAGACGGGCCAAAGTCCTAAAGTGATTATTCGTCCACTCCATCATTGGAGCAACACTGGTATCAGAAAAGTAAATTTATTTTAGTACCGAGTTATTTAATTTACTAAACTTTCTATCATCACAACAATCAATATACCTACCTGAACCAAGGTGGAAGATACTGCTGAGCAACCATCAAAGCTTTCTATCTAGAGTTGCCCCTCGGGGAAGTTGCCTCCAAAGTACTATGGACTCCTATATCTGGCCGCAGTCTAAATTTCCCCAAAATTTACATTGTGAGAATATAATAAAAAGAGCAACAGAAGAATTCATTTCAATAAAGTCGAATAAAATTCTCTCATCGCTGTTCTTATATTAGCGCATATAACTAAAATCATTTCCGGAACAGGTAACCGAAATTCAGTAAATGAGTTAACAAGAAATAGGAAATTCGGTTCAAAATGAGAGCAATGGAAACCCTAGGAACCTTTCAAGGAATCAAAAACTACATCAAGTCTATCAAAAAAACCACAAGTAGTAATGTTTATCGCTGTTAATTAATCGTACTACAAATTAAAAAATTAATCGTAACTAAACAATGCAGTACCATTTATCGTAAACTAAACAATGTGGTGTGGTTCGAGTCGTAGGTAAGCAGTACAAGATCAAATAGTTAGCCATCCATCAACCTTGCGTAATCTAACAGTAATATCATAATAAAATTAATTGGTTTCGGTGTCGAAAAAGCAGTTAATAACTCAAAATTTGTCTAATAAGTGGCTTAACATCGTCAAAACTAACCCAATTCTAGCTTATTTAAATAAATTCATGGAGCACATAATTAAAATGAAATTGTTGCAATTAAAATGAGTTTATGTAAATATATACTTACAATAAAACGAATAACTTCACAGCGGCACGGCTCGCTCTCAGCTTGTTGGATAACTAAACCTCTGCCGCAGGTTCTAGGGCTACGTGAGCTTATGGACAACACAACCCCCTTTCCACTTTTGAGTCTTTTTTATCACAACTTAAAATACTCAAATTATCTACCACATCACATCGGAAACGTCAGACTGGATTGCGTTTCACTTACTTCTGTTGGACCGCCTGCACAATTGGGCCTTAAGATTCGCTTTCATATTTTACTATTTTTTTTAAAAAAAAAAAGGAAAAATGAAAGTTTGTACCACATTCTTTTTTCTTTTTGTATAATTTTTTTCGCTAAAATAGATTTAAAAATAATTAATAAAATTCATAAGAAAAACATCTTAAAGTGAAGATGTCATAAGTTTATACTTTAATATATTCAAAAAGATTGAATCATGAATTATGATTCATCTATGAAAGGCTAATTTTTTTAATATATATATATATATATAATTACTATTTAATCTGAACTAAATTATTATTCAAATCTCGTCAATTGCTTGCCTAGCAGATAATTTTTTTTAGATTTTTGTTTAAATATAATATCATAATAACAATAGTACAATATAATTATAATTGAAATAATATTGAAAAATTAGATGGAACAATAAAGATAAAATAAAATAAAAATTCATATTGTGAAGTAAATTTCAGGAACTAGTACGCGGTTTCACAGTCAGTTAGTTTCACAGGTGTTTTCAAAACCGAATGTATTTCAAATTCACCACACATCGACATACTTTTCAAAATTATAAATACACACATAAACAAGAAATAAGGCAACTAAATAGCGCTTACAAGTAATGCTAACATACAAGGCAAATTCTATCCACATTCTCTGTGTTTTCAAACCCACTATATTTCATATTCACCCCACATCAATACATGTACCTTACAAAACTCTAAATACACAGACATAAATAAGAAAATAGGCAAATCATTAGCACTTAACAAATAACGGTTACATACAACACATGTTCCCTAAATTTCTCAGCACTTTCAATCTTCCCCAACCACATTACCATTTATCTAAAAACGTTCATGAAAACTAAAGATGTTGAAACATTTAAAAAAACGTGATAATAATGTGGTAATTCTTTTTTATCACAATTTGAAATAAATCTATCTACGACATCATATTGGAAATGTGAGATCCAGTTACGTTTCACAAACTTCATTGGGTTATCTGCAAAGTTGGGCCTTAAGCTCTGCTTTCATATTCTACACTTTTTTCCATCTTGTATTTTTCCTTATTTTTTTATAATTTTTTTTTCCTAAAACGTAATTTAAATTCCTGTTTTCGAAAAGAAAATTAATAAAATTAAAGAATATCTTGAAATTAAGAATTTATAAGTTTATACTTTAGTTAGTATATACCAAAAGATTAGATCACGAATTAATATTTATTAAATAATTCATTTAATAAAAAGAATTTTTTATATAAATTAAATTACTATTTAATATGAATTAAATTATTATTCGAATCTCGTCAATTACCTGCCCAACAAACAAAAAAATTTACTTTTTATTTTAAATAATATCATAATAACAATAGTACAATATAATTACACTTAAAATAATATCATAAAATTATATGAAACAATAAAAAAAGTGGAACAATAATATTAAGTAAATCGCTGGGACACGGTTTTACAGTATGGTTTATTAATTACCGGTCAAACAAAGCCGACTATTTAAGATCATCAACACTCTACAAAACTATAAATAGACAGGGAATACATGTAACTAAATAAATTAAATAAAGCTTACAAATAACGCTAAGATTCTACCCATATTCTCTGAGTTTTTTAGCACTCTTAATCCTCCCCAGCCACTTTGCAATTTGTTTGAATAAATTCAAGAGACGAAAGATGTCGAAATATTTCGATAGTGCAACAGTCCTTGAAAGGAAGATGTGTAACGGATTATATTTTCTGAGGACGTGAAGATACTAGCCCAAGAACAAATTTACGATAAGATTGTCGATTACGATTACAATACATAACAGGGTTATGTGTAACCACGGTCCGTGATATATACAATCACTTGAGAGCTTCTGAGGCCAAGAAAAGGCCTTTCTACCGAGTACATAGACAAGTTCCAGAAAGAAATTGATATAATGATGCATGTCGTGTTAATTGATTGGCTTATAGATGGTTGTCGAGTTTCATAAGTTTGAACCCAAAATATTGTACCTGAATGTCAATTATTTAGATCGTTATTTTTCTGGTAATTCGATGGATATTGTAAGGTTAAAATTGCTTGAGGTTACTTGTATGATGATTGCCTCCAAATCAATATATATATTTATATAAAGGAGAAGTCAGAGGTTTTTACGTGGCAACTCTCAAATCAGCTCATTCTATTTTTCTAATTTTCTCACTTTTTTAAATTAATAAACAGAGAAAATCTTAATTACCTCGTATTCTCCTAAACTTTCCTCTTAACTCAAATTACCTTCTTATTATATTATTCTAAAATTTCCCTACTATATCAATAAACTTCCTTCTTAACTCAAGTTATCAAATCACCATCTTATTATTCTCCCAAAGTTTATCTACTATATCAATAAACATTCCGCTTAACTCAAATTATCATCTTATTATTATCCTAAAATTTTTCTAACCATATTATGATTTTTTTTCAAACTTTATTTTCAAGTCAAAAGTTAATTACCTCATTTTCTCTTAAACTTTCTCCTTAACTCAAATTACTATGTTATAATTTTCTTAAAATTTTTCTATCAGCTAAAACTTTCTTTTTCAAGTCATACTTTTTATCTTAATACTCTCTTAAATTTCAAGTCCTGAAATATATTTTAAAAAGTAAGTAAATAATCTTATATATACATAAGCATAAATCATTTGGCTTGAAAAAAAAAGAGCAAATTGTCAGCTAGGTTTTTCATTAGCGCTTGTGTTTTAAACTTTATTTTGCATGTTATGATATTTTTGTCCCTGTTTATTTTTTAGTCTTTAAGTGTATGTTATTATTTGATTGATTTTATGATTTTAGAATGATTGATTGATTTTATGATTTTAGAATGTAGCCTTTTAGGTGGAACGGAGGATGTTGTGGATCGATTAGTTTTAGAAGTTCATTTTATTATTGAGGCTATTTAATTATTAAAAGGTATTATTTGATATTTAAATTTGAGTAATTTATGTTTGTTACTTTCATTAGCACTTGTGTTTCAAACTTTATTTTGCATATTATGATAATTTGTCACTATTAGTTTTGTTAAGCCTTTAAGTGTATGTTATCGTTTGATTGGTTTTATGATTTTAGAATGCTTGACTGATTTTATGATTTTAGAACGCAACCTTTTGTCCGGGAAGAACAGATGATGTTTTGGATCAATTAGTTTTAGAGGTTCGTTTCATTATTGAGAATATTTAATTATAAAAGGTATTATTTGATATTTAAAATTAAGTAATTTATGTTTGTTATTTTATATTAAATATAGTCGAAATATATATTAAAAAGCTGTTATGTCTTCATATTTAACAATTTTTAAAAAATATTACTATATTGCCGCCACGAAGCACAGCTTATGTCCTAGTATGTGAATAATTATTCCCCACAGGTGGAGTTTTTTTTGTAATTTAAGTGATAATACTTACTCTCTAGATTAATGGGGGTGTATTGTTTTACACTCCTTGAAGTTTGAGTTGACTGTCCCAACTGCTCGATGCTTTTTAGAAAGGTTTAGTCGTGTTGTTCAAGCAGTCACCGAGGATCCACTGATGGAGTTGGAGTGTATGAGCAACTACTTGTAGAGCTATCCCTTAGGGATTATAGTATGATTTGTTATTCTTCTTCGGTGATTGTTGCATCATCAATTTTCTTGGCCAGATATATACTTTTACCATCAAGGAGACCTTGGAACTCGACGTTGCAGCACTTCACGCTTTACAAGCCTCTGGATTTACTGGAATGTGTTAAAGCACTCCATAGTCTCTGCTGCGACAGCCCCAATGCTAGTTTTCCAGGTATTAAACTCAAGTACAGTCATCGTAAATATAATTGTGTTGCAAAGAAGTACTGCCCTCCGTCAATAGACTCAATACCTTGAGAATACTTTCAGGAACTATGAAACTATAATAATTATGATGCAAGACTCCATTCTTAAATACGGCTCCCAAAGTGTTTAGCAAAACTCGAATAGGTTCATTAGATTCTTATTGGATGGTTAGAAAAAGCTCTTGATGAAATTATAGTTTACATCTGCTTAAATTGTTTGTAAAGATGTAAAACAAATCTGTCAAAACTCTAACATATGTTCAAACCTATATAAAAATATTGAAATGTTTATTAACAGAGGATTCTAGAAGATCATCTCTTATAATATGAATCAAATGAAAAGAAATTCAAATTGCAAAGAGTTTCTCATTGCTTGAAATATCAATAGGTATTTGTATGATACAAACCGTAATCAAGATGGCCTGGAAGGACTTTGCTAAACCTAAATCGCGACTTATCCATATTCTTTGCCATTTTTTTGATAATTTTGAACAATAGAAATGGTGACTACAAATATTGCCTTTGAGTAGATACCAAGTGGAAAGCAAGTCTGAATTTATATCCAGCTTTCTAACTAACTCGTCAAATCTCAATGTCGTCAATTGAAATTTCATCTTCACTCAGCATCTTTAGTCTCTGCAACACATTGACCAGAAAATAAGATAAACTTTATATAGGACTTATAAAATTACACTAGAATGTAGCAAGTATATGTCATACTGACTCCAATATGATCCATGGTGTTGTTAAAGTATGAAAGTCACATCTCTATGTTTAATAACCTATCAGGAATGAGAGTCTTGCAAAAAAAAGGTTCGAATTTACTATTTGATAACTATAGAAATGTAATATATCATATATTTAATAATATTATACAATAAATCTTTACAGGTAGTATGTAATTTACAGTAGTTAAATATATATTTTCCGTTAAAGAAACAAATGTTTTTATAAATTATAACACATACAATTGTATATAGATATTAAAGTAAGAACTATATATAAATAAAAACATTCATGACACGGATTATAAGTTCATTAAATTAAAGAAAAAAAAAGATGCAACAACCACCAGAATTGTTATCAATCATAATTTGCAATGTACAACAGTCTTAAAGCTTAAAAATGAGAAGAAAATCAGAAACGAACCTCAATAAACTGAGAAGGATCATCAAGACTAGTTGAGCCTAATACAATTTCCCTATTCAGCTTTGCTGTTAACTTGTGACAAGCCCGCAACTTGAAACAAAACAAATCAGTACCTCTATAAGTTATAGAAGTCACTCATAAAGTTTCCAATAAGATGAAAAGTTCACACACCTCAGAGCGAGTTGCTCCACCAACGATGAATACAAATATACGTTGGCCCATTCTCCTGAAATCACTAGATGTATGCCCCAATAATGAGTCTGTAATTGCATGCCTTAGAGTTGAATCACTAGCAAAATGCATTTTCAAAGTAAGGTACAATAAATGTGGAATAGAACGAAAAGCTTTCTACAGAAAATCATATCAAAGAAACGATAAATTTAACTGCTCACAATTCATTTTTAAACTCAAGACAGGTGACTCATAACTGTCATATTGGGAGAGTAAACTACACGGGTACTTGCCTAAAGGGGGATTAATCATGGCATGACGAAGCACGCAAAAAGTAACTTACGTTAGTTTTTCTTTTGATAAAAACTGAAAAAGGAATAACTTGAATACCCATCATCAGAATGTCTAGGCCTGGCCCAAGTTCCTGTTCGTCTAGACCTCACAGAATGTGCATCTTGAGGCTGAATCAAAGTAGCAGCCGCAGCCGGTGAGGTCCCGTGAAAAGTGGGACTTGGGTCATTCATACATGAGAAATCAGTACTTGATAGTTCACGTTTGCTAGTTTTTTCAATAAGTTCCTGAAAAATAAGGTTACATATCAGTCAAGTAACTCATTACTGCAGTAGGATCTCAGAAAACAAAGCGAAAAGGTTTATGATTAATAGTAAGCTCTTAATGTTGGACCAATTTCTTCATCTTAGAGGCCGTTGACATGATGTAAAATTGTAAATTCCAGAGCTTTTCACCTTGTCTGTTTTTTAAAGAGATTTGTCAAATTATGCTGCAAATAGAACGAGGTCAACCCATGTCAAGAACAATATAGTATATCAAATTATGTATAAAAAGGCCGAACGCATAGTCGTCCAGAAAAGTGCAGATCTCACCCTATCCTAACCATGATATAATATATATATATATCTCTGTATGGTCCATTTTTTGTACAATACTTCAGGACTTGGAAGATATAGTAGATTGTACTAATTAGTATGATATATGCCTTTTAATTAACAGACAGTAAAGTGAGGGACTGAGGTGTTATGTGGGATATGTAGCATATATACTGGTCTATGGGGGCTGGTGGATGATGAATTTGATACTAAAAAGAATTATTATTAACTTTAAGTGTTTAAATTTTAATTTTAGATTAAGCAGCAATCTTTTTTGTTTTGTTTTCTAAATAGATGAAAGTTGAGTAAGAATAAATTGGCTAAATATTTTACAAGCTTATGCTCCCACATCTCATAAGTGCGAACAAACTCATACCCCGTAAGGATGTATTATGTAGCTTACCTCTACTAGAGGGTAAAATCGAGATAGTTGCCATGTCACTTCTTCACCAGGTCTATCTTTTCTGAAAGAACTCTTTTTCTGTATGAGAAGTAAAACGCAAATGTATTCAGAATGGCAATAATGAACTTGGAATTAAGAAAAAAAAAAAAAGTGAATCAACCTTGTAAATGCTTTAACTACAAAGAATTGGGGCATTTAACTGTCAAATGCTACCTTAGTTTACCTTATTCATGTTAAACTTCAAGGTAAAAGGTCCCACTGAGTTTTTTTTTGTATCTGATGATCCATCAAGCATCCTCATATTGTGCACAACATTCATATCTTCTGGTGATAGCTTTGCCAGCTAAAATAAACAAATAACACAAAAGATGCATGTATTTAGATAACCCGCATAACTGAATATGTTAATTTTTAAGTCTTTCTCAAGCTCTCAAAGTTTTAGAGGTTTAATTTCTTATGTTCCTGTTAGTTATTTCATCTTCGCCAAAAGATTTTGAAATGATATGATATAAGGATAAATTGCAATTATGTAAGCATCAAAAATAGGAAATAGGTTTAAAATTCTGGATTTTAAATTTAACGAATATCAACATTCTACTGCGGCTCTACATATACACATTCAAGTACATGGTACATTCATACCTATATAAGTATTGGACCTGGGGTCCCTAATTCTGAGCTTCCCAATGATTCTTCCTCTGTGCATATATTTCTAATAGCATGTCTTTGAAATGAAACATGTATAAGATAAGGCTTTATGTATTTGATTTGTTTGTTTTTCTTGATAATTACTATTTAGCTAGCATAAGGTAACTAATTTTAATGGTTAAATAATACCAATATATTAGCAATCCTCTAGTGCCTTACTATTTTTTTGTGGGACACTTCTGTATGGCCAAAATGAAATGAACATATAGAAATGGCTTACCTCCATCAATTTTTTCAATTTGTCGCTGTCTAACTTATCACCATATACAGAAGCATATATCATCACCAGACGTAACTTCTTGTCACTTGTCACGTCCTACATAACAAAAAAAAGTTTTACATGCAAAATAGAAAATTGGTTGTGTCAGTTCCTTCGTTTATGCAGTAAATTTGTCGTTGCCTACCGGTTTACTGCGCAAAAAATTGATCACTTCTTTAGTTCCCGCATCTCCGAAAACCAGATCCTGCTCTAGCTGACCCAGTTCTTTAAGCTCCGAATCTCTAATAATTTTGTTAACTTTAGCTGCTATCTGCATGAAATAGGGCATGCTTAGGTAATATTTGTTAAATGGGCTTATTTCCCTTGGAAACTATTTTAATAAGAAAATTTGGATTCCCGTGTCGTTTAGGAGAAACGGATATGAAAAATTTGAAGTTGCGAAGAAGATGCAGCATTCTGTTACTTGTCCAAGTTGTAAACATTAAATGTGATGGAAAATTTAAGTAACATGTACTGTCCCAGTTGCATCCACCAAGTTTTTGGTAGACTTTTTGTTAAGAATTAGTATATGTTAATGTTTACAAGCTTATAACCGGTGCAATGCATGTATTTATTTTATATTTTTTAATTTCATTTCATTATAAATATCATTGTTTTATTATTGTACAATATTTGTCTATACCTACTAGAATATTTGTAGGATATAATATGTGTATTGAGAATTACAGGGTTGATCTGACTCTTATTCTAGCACTAACTTGTAAATAGGTTATGAGTTATGACTTGTTACTTAAATACATGTTCGATTCATTTAGATTGATACTTCCCACCTTAGAGAAACATGTGATCCTTAATTTTTTATTTTTTAGTCATCATGTACTTCAGAATTACCTCTGTACTACTTAATTAAAATGTCCCTTTTACGAAAAACAAGTAATATGGCAACAATCTACCTACGAGGTCTTGGACTACAAAATAATATTAAACATATGTTTTAGATCAAAGTATACCAAACTTCAATAAAAATAATAAAGTCTAATTTTGGACAATTATTCTTGAAATTAGATTTCTGGGAACTTTTCCCAGAATCAATTAAAGTACTGATGAGAAACTAAAAGTAGCCTAGCATACTCCAAACAAAGGAAATTATCACAAAATATAAGATACCATGAGAAATACATTTTTCCCTTGCAAGTTACCAACCCAAGCCCAGCCCAATGGGACGTAGAGATAAAGAAAGACTAAAAGATGAACAAAATCCTCAACTTGACATTGTCTGTGTTCCTAAAAGTGAAGGTCATATAAAAATTCATTAATAGTAACCTCAACAAATGTTCATACTAAATTAGATCAAGTCCAACAATGTCCTTAAATAATATTCAGGTAATTTGAATACATGATTGCTCCAACAATGTCCTAGTGGTGCCTTAAAACACTAGAACATCCCTCACGTGCCTTATCTTTAAGAGCAAGTCCAATGGTGATGCTATTATACTTATAGCTTGCTATAATTTGAAACCAAGAAATGATTTTTGGTGCTAAAATAAAACTCATGCTCCAATGGTTAGATGTTAATAGCACCAAATATATCCAAATAAAGACATATTTCAATTACCTAATGTTAAAGTACACAACTATGTTTGTCACTGTTACATTATTAATTCATTTACTACTTGCATGCTCATGTGACAATTATAGCACGATCTATACTTGGTTCTATATTTAGCACCAAATATAGCATTTTGCTATTTTGCATCTAAGTTTAGCATTCCATTGGATTTGGTTTTTTTTTTTTCTTAAATGTTATATTATAGCAATAGCACTCACTTTAGCACCACCATTGGACTTGCTCTAAGGCACCACTACACTATGCATGCCCTATTTAAAAAATTTATTCCACTCCTTTTTTACACATCTCTCTCCTCTCATCTTTTCCCTTCTCTCTAATTGTCATACAAATATATTATAATTTTAATAATAAGGCACAATTATAAGGCATGTTGTGAGTTAATATATCAAAACAATATCTTAAATTATTAGGACACTATTTTTTATTATATTTGTAAGTCATGTTGATGAGGAACGAGAATAAATAATTAACATATATGTTATTAATTAGTTTATATTTATTCAGTGTAAAGATAAATAATGTATTTATCTTATGTTTTATATGTGGGGCTAGGAGTATATTAATTAAGTAGTTTATTTATAATAAAACCCAATTGTTAATGGAGAATCTTATGTGGAGCAAGTTTCGGTTGTTCAAGAAAAGCAAGTAGTTGATAATATTATTGAGGTTGAGCATATCGACTTCATCATTGCGGAGTACTTGCCTAAGCTACCTTCGCTTGCTTGTCAATATTTAGAGTTCTTTGCACCTCAACCGTTTTTCCAAAAGAGCATGAAGTTCATCTTCGTTTCATCTCATCCTTGCGTGATTCTTGATTTTTACAAAACTCGTGGTCTAGTTTTCTCTAACAATAGAAAAATGATGTTGTGAAAATCGCAATTAATCGCGAGTAGGCGAAGGTTCTGCGAGTTGCATATGAGCGATTTAGTGTGATTATGAAATTGGCAAAAAAATCGCGATTGACTCGCGCTTACTCGCAAAAAAGCGTAGAAACTTGCAGTAAAAAGCGCAAAAAAACTCGCATTGTACATAAAAAGATTGAAATACCCTTAAGTTAAAAAACCCTAATTATCTTTATAAGTTTATAACCGTTCATTGCCTCATAAATTTTGCACAGCTGTCAAAGAGGTATGTCTTATAATCTAAGTTGATATTTAGAGACTTTTTATTTATGTTTATTTCTACTAAGTTGATATTTCTAATAAGCTCGAGACTTTTTATTATGTTTATTTCTACTAAGTTGGAGACTTATTATTATGCTTGAAAATGTTTTAAGTTCCATTCTATTGTTAAATATTAGAACTAATATTTTCATAAGTATTTATGTATAAATACATATAATTAGGTAAATAATTTTATTTCTGGCAAAAAATCGTGCGAGTAGTCGCGCTTCATGAATCACGATTCAAAATTAGAACTTGCGCTTTTTTTGATTTTGTGCATTTCACAAAATAAAAAAATTAATATATGTGTTATTAATTAGTTTATATTTATACAGTGTAAAGATAAATAATGTATTTATCTATATGTTTTATATGGGGGGATATGAGTATATCAATTAAGTAGTTTATTTATAATAAAGCTCAGTTGTTAATGGGCGTCCATTAAGTATTTTATTAGGGTTTCTAATCCCTATATAAGCATTGTAATCCCCACATTATTACTTAATTAAGCTTTGATTATACATTTTTCTTGGGAATAATATTGACTATTTATTCTTGGGATTCGTATAATTCATTGATTTTCAATAAATCTTTGTTTTATTATTGTTTTGCAATTCTTGTCCAACATCACATGTACTAAGACATTGTTGGACTTGCTTTTATGTTACAAAGAGAAAAAAATGGCTAAAAAAGATAGGCTACAAATACAGATTTTATGTGCCAAACTAGTCAAGAAATATATATATAAAGATATGTATCTAAACAGGTTGATCAAACAAAATTTAGAACTAATTTAATCACTATCTTTTGCACTAAATTACTAAGTAAACAAGTGATTGCCAAAATGTAAGAGATCCAAAAGTAGCACTTAAGATAATACACAGAAAACCCCCCTAATTGTACCATACATAATGCAATATTTGATAGAGTATATATTGATATATACTTTACAGAATTTATTCTCATATTTATAGTACTTTGTAGTTAATTGAATGTTATTAATTTGATGTTGCTTTATGAGTGGAAACAAAGAATTCCCAAAGTCAAAAGGAATTGGGCTTATTTGGACTTTAATTAGAAGAAAATTCGGATTTATTAAAATTGGACGATTTACTGCTCATGCATAGATAACAATATAATCTATACTTCAGAAGCGGTTCAACATTAAGATTCCAAGCATATCAACCCATAATCATGTATGGAGGACGGATAACGGAATGCGAATTTAACATTTAGAATCCAACTTTTTTCGCGAAATGTGTTTTGTTTCTTGGAAAGCATTAGAACTCTTTTATATTAGGTTTTTTGATACATATTGTAGAGGTACCATCATATCATAAAATAGAGTATAACTAAAGAGAGAAGGGAGATAAACAATTTGAGTAGGAGATCGGAAAAAAGTGAAGGGACTCGTCCGGATTTCAAAGGAACTTTTAAAGTTGTACTCTTCGTACTTCAATTCTTAAACTCATGGTTTGTATTCTTAATCTATATTTTGTTTATCTTATCATGAGTAGATAATCCCGTAATTCAAGGGTTAGGTTGTATTCATTGGCTTATTATATTTTTTTATTATATTGTGATTTCTCTTGGTTTTTTAATCTATCATTGAGCACTGTATACAACAATTAGAAGAGTATTTAACTTATAATTGAATTTATGTATGTATATATATGTGTGTGTGTGTATATATATATATATATATATATTATAACAAATTAGGAGAAGATTTATAATTCTATAACATGATATGATAGACACAATTTTAGTATTAGATCGGGAGATTGACATGTGAATAGTGAAACTGAAAATCCTTGATTTTTAATAGTCTATAGTTGTACTTATATGACCATGGAAGTGATGTTCAAGGGAAAACTGTTGGCGGCATGGGAGAGAGTTTATAAACGTAGAATAATTGTTTCAAAACAAAAGACACAAATTGGACATTTATGGTAGCTAATCAAAGACCCTAGTTCTTGAATTTTTCTCTCTCATCTTTATTATATATTCATTATTTGTTTATTATGATAATTTAGCTAATAGTTACACACCAACAAACTCTTTCACCACACTTCTAGATTGTAAGAAATAAAGACTTGAAATTGATATTGATCTCAGTCCTTTCTTGTGAACAAACTTCTACAAATACACATCAACAATAATCTATATGCTAAACAAATCATATAGTTTCTCAAATACTTGTATGTGTGTGTTTGTGAATGTATTATAGAATTTATGTGTAAAATACAGACTCACATCTACATGGAGTGAAAGCTTCTCATATTGCTCATTATATTGTGGTAATGATTCAACAATATTTCGCAAATCACGTGTAGACATGTCACCTCCATCTCTAGAAAACATATAAAAAAGAACTTTTTAGAAACAGAAATTCACAGGTCAAAACCAGTTAAAGTTTAAAATTCATAAAAATAGATAAAAAAAATAAACTTAAAATATATCATACATACTACCAGATAATTATTTCTAATACTAAAAAAGAACATAATCTAAATTATTCAAACAAAACTGCAACAAGTATCTACTGCTATTTGTAACATATTGATGGTATTAAAGGTGAGTAGACCCTTCCAAGGATGTTAACAAAAATACTTAACACGTCAATTATTATGTCTCGGTATTTTAGTTTAATAATATTATCTAAGATAGATCCTATTTTTTCCTTTTGCAATATTCCTTTTTTTTATTAAAATTTATCTTATGTACATTAATGCAAATATCAAAGAAAGCATGATTTGGATGAAGTAAAAGGAAGACAGTCCGACACTATATACCTACGTGAAAGAAAAAAGAGTACAACCAACATTCAAGTTCTAGGAAATTAAAGGGGGAGTAACGGAACTACATAATTTAATTTCTTAAGAAACATTAACTATCATAACATATTATAATGGGATCATATAATTGAATAAAATTTAAGACTACATATTTTAGTTAAAAAGACCAACTACAAAATTATGAGAATGGTTCACAACAGTCTAGCCCTAGTGTTTAATTATTAACAATAAATAGTTCTTGCAATCATAATGTCATAAATCCTAAATACCATAATGATAGATACGCAAGTCAAAGTCTTACTCTGTAAAAAAGGCTATAATGAAATTTTAACTACTTTTAGAAAGATGAAATAGTAGGAAAACTTTTTCAGTATACATATATACGTGTATGTGTGTGTTATTATATTAAAGTCAAAATTTTGAAAGTTTTCACACTATTATATTAAAGCTGAAATATTGAAAGTTTTAATTTTTGGTTTGGTTTTCGGTCATTCTATTTAATAATATTATAATTATTAATAACTAAACAATTACCTTTTTCAACTAAAACACTTTACTTTTCTATTTATCCCAACTAAAACACTTCAGTTTCCAAAAATATCATGGTAATACTATTTAATAAATAATAATATTATAATTACTGATAACTAGCAGTTACCTTTTTCAACTAAAACACATTACCCTTTTTTTCGTAACAAACCCCTCTCTGTTTCCAAAAATAACATGGGTAAATTTATTTAATAACATAAAATAATAATTTTATAATTATTATTGCATTATCTTTCTTATAATTTCCAACTAAGATATCTCAATTTCAAAAAATATCACAAACATATATGTATGTATGTGTGTGTGTTTATATATATGTATATATATATAATTATTATCAAATCATATCATTTAAAAATTTTAAACCAACAAATTTCATGTCTTAAAAATTTCAATTCAAATTAAATAAAAAGATCATATAATATTCAAGAAGAGTTGTGCATTGCACGGGTTTTAAGCTAGTATAAACACACACCCTAAGTAGATATACGATGTAATATTCTATGGATGGATATTAATCTCTTCAAGTATATGGATGTCATACAATTATAGAAACATATATATTCTTAATGACACAAATGAAAGAGATATTAACCTTGAACCTTGGCGAATTTGTGCAGCTTTATTTTTAGTAGCGAATTTAGTCATCTTGTCATGAAGCCGTTCACTAGCCTGTCAATGTAGTCATTGATCAAAAAGGATGATATTCGACCTTTCAAATAATAAAACTATATAAATATTTGAAATTTGACATACGTCTGCTATATGAGCATGACGAAGCTCTAGCCATATAGGATCCTCATCCTCTAAGATGACCTCCTTCTTCTCTGGAGCACCACCTGTTTTACTAGGAACCTATAAAATATATTTATTTGGAATATAGTAACTGAAGCGGTAGTCATTTGGAAGAGCACTCGAAATTTTAACATAAAAGTTTAGTAATATACCTCGTGCACATATTTATTTCCTTCCATATCAAGTAAATCATGACACATGGCATCATATGTCCATTCGTGTATAATAGGAGCAATCTGAAGTCGAAAGAAAATGCCTTAAAAGGGTAGATAAGGCATGACATACATATTGGTAACAAAAATAGAAATTATATACCTGATCTATTGATCTATCCAATATGAGCAACTCGCAAGTCTCTGTTTGAGGGAAGTTAGCAATATTAGCTTTGTACTTTGTGAGACTATTCCAAATATTAGCAGCAAGCTTTGTGGGGACTAAATCACGATATGTTATCATAGTGTCGAGCTCAAGGGATTTGGCAACACGGTAGCGTACAAAAGGAAATTCCTAAACAACCCAAATCTTCATTGTCTTAATCATTCTTATAACACAACATATCAGGATTAGATAATTAATTACATACCCGCAATGAAGCAAAAACTGTAGCAATACGTGTGGCCATCACGGTCAAACATTCATCAGCTTTTGTTGAATCGCCATCATCTCTACAAATATCATTCATAGCCTCCTCGTTACAAGTTATAAAAGCCTATCAATGAAGCACAATTATACATATTTATCAGCAAGATGGGATCACCTAAGAATCAATATACAAATAACATTAATGAGTTGGAGGTACGACATAAATAGTACCTGGCTATCTATAGGAAAATATTCCAAATTCATCTGTACAATTCACCCATAAATGAGAAATTTGCAAAATCTAATCGAACTAAAAACATGAACCTCGATACTGAAAATTACCTCCCGCAATGCACCTATTCGAGGTAAAACAGTTAGATCCTTTTTAATGTAGTTGATTAATTCTCGTGAAATAGGTGAACTGAAGAATACAAAAGCTCTGAAAGAAAACATAACAAAAAACTTTACAAAGACTTCCAAAACCGAGTTATCCTTTTGAAAGATAAAAACTAGGTTGTTACTTACTTTTTGTAGAGAGGGTTCTTTCCGGCCATATCGGACAAGAACATGACGACACTGTATTAAAATAAAATTATTACATGTGAGGCAGATGCCATGTTTTCATAATTCAATTATCGCAGCTATGCACCTTTAAAAGAATATGTTGAATGTTTTACATCATATTGATGACATTAGGTTTGGATAAAATTCGGAAGCTAGATAGTATATTTACCAACACAATAAAGTAGCCTGAGATATATCAAATTGATAGTAAAAAAACTATTTAGTTACAAACAAATTGAATCACATCTTCTATAAGAAGAAAATACAAATAACATCAAGATAATATTCAAACCAACAAAATTGTAAAACAATTACTTTTCTCTGGTTGGCTGAACGAAGTAGATGGCTAGCATTGTAGGTAATGGCTGCCTTCGCTTGCTTATGTTTTCCACCACTGAGAGAGAGAAGATAACATACGATGACAAACAATTATTTTTAAGCATGATATTTTAAAAAATTTAGAACAGGTCTATAAGCACGATATCAAATGGTGACAACATGATACTTTTAAATTTAAATATGAGATAAACAATTTATAAAAATATGTCTATAGTAGCAAAAATCGCATCATCTATCTTTGTTAACAGAGATCTAATTGTCATCATAATATGCACATGCTACACAATTGCACATTATTTATTTATTTATTTTGATTTCCTTAGCTCGGTTACATCCATTAAGTGTCTACTTGGGGGGAATAGGTCGGTGATTGTTATCTAAATGCCTTGATTCTGTGTTTTACAAGTGATATCGATTTTATAGACATAATGTAAAGGAGAAATAGGTCGGTGATTGTTACCTAAATGCCTTGATTTCTGTGTTTTACAAGTGATATCGATTCTATAAACATAATGTAAAGGAGAAAGAGCAAAACATAAAAGCTAACAATATATAGTTTTTCAAAATATCACATTCAAGCAATTTTCAATATAAAATTTAAGTTATCTGAAAGAGTGTAAGCAATGCATGAAGCATGTAGTATGTCAACATATGTATAGGGTACTATGATAAACCATATAGAAAGCAATACGAAATAATAAGTCAACATGGGACATTTTATTATTGAACCCTCTTTATTCGTAGGACCTAAGAAAATAGAGGATAAAGGATGAGTTGGTTTATTACAGGATGTCCTTCTATGACTTACATGAAACATCTTCGCCTGTAATCTCTGACATCTTACATGAGTGAGACATTATTTTAAGAGTGACTTTGTCCATGATGAGTACCTAACGGGGAAAGTGTTAGATGATTAAATTTATTTTAAGTGAATACATTATAATTTAATAATACAATGAGTTATAGCAAGTCCTTGGTACAAATACATCATAAAAATATAAAAATGGAAATGTTGCTTTATAAGATGCGACAATGAATTTTCTACATCACCTTAATGCAGCATATTACGAAGAAAGAAATAACATGAAATGATTTATATAAAAATGCAATAACAATAACAGTAGTGTATGAATTAGCAAAAAAAATCATCTGCCATGTAGACATCTAGTAAGGCAAACACATATCTTGAGTTGAAGCACTTGGCAGACATCTGCAAAACAGGCTAGACTGAGTACACAAATGTAGGCCTAACTGAAAAACACTAATTGATTCCAATACTAGCATCCCTCAATTGTCCGATTCTTGCTATACCTTATTTTTAAATACGAAGCTGTAAAAATTATAAACTTTTAACATATCTAGACTACGTTTTTGTAATGAGGAACTTTCAATAACTTCAAATATGTTTGTACTTATTGACCATATTTACATAGATGTCAAAAGGACAAAAGTACACAGCTGGAAGTGATGAAAGAAATGAATTTTAGCATTAATATGAGAGAGACAAACGGGTTAGAGATCATAACAAATTAAACTCTCAACTATATCGGTCACCGGAGAAGCTGTTACAAAGACCATCAACCAACGAAAATATAAACTCTCAGCAATGTGGATCATCTTTTGATGAATAACACTAAAAAATTTAAGAAACATGGATTGTCATATCAGGAAAAAAAGGACAATAACATTCTTACATGACGAATAAAGGAAGTAAAATTTACCAACATGTTGTTCTATAATGGAAATTGGCAATAAGTAAACCATAAAAGCCTTGAAGAGAAAGAAACAATTGCTTAACGTCTTTGTACTTGTCTATTGGTCACTAAGCCTAGCATCGGCTATGATGTGCATTATTGTAAAACCAATGTGTTGTATGGATATTAAAACAATTGATCAAATTCAGTAGTTGATTTCTAGCAATCTAACCGGCATACACTACCAGTCTTCAACAATTTTATCCTCCCATACTTTTACTTGCATATTCCAGTTCTTAATTCGAGTTTGTTAGCATCTTAAGTTTGACCTTTTGTAATTTTATATTCACTCCGTAACAGTAACTTCTACACATGCTTGAGGTTATAATACCAAGATTACCAATACATAATTAAGGATTTAACATGTCAGTATTACTGATTTGACCAGATACTGCAAGAAACTAAGTAAACTACATATTGATAACAGGAAACAAGCAACAAACCATGCACTATACTTGAGCTTATCAGCAAATAAAAGTGTAATCTTCAACTGCAAGAAGTATACGTATATTTATACCTTCCATGTAAGTTTTAAGTCTTCATCTTTGGTATTTCGAAGCATTTCACATAACAGTCCTGCAAAATGTGAATATAGTATTATGGAAATTGTCGGTAGACCATCTTTAAAGTTAGAAGTTGTACATTTATAACGATTCCTCCAAGAAATGTATAGTTGTCATGAAACAATACTGAAAGAATATTGAAAGAATTACACAAAAAGAAATGTATTTAGCTTTGATTACATGAAAATTTTAATAAAGAAAATGTATACTAAAGGAAAGCTTAATTTGGAAAAAATATAACATATTCCATCGACTCCCTGCCAGAAATTTGAAAACTAAAACAAATCTTGATTAGACGTTTGGAGATCCAACTTTACGAACAACATATATAATCTCTTAAATACTTAAATTCGTCTGGTAAAACTTTCTGTATCTAAATCATTTGCAAAAGATGTCAAAAAAATCCTTTTTTCACTAAAAACAACAGAGAGACATTAGCACCTTAGATTAGAAGATAAGCAAGCACACTTGTTAATGAACACCAAGTTAGTAGTAAAAGATATCTTTGGTTCTACCCATTGATTATCTATCTAAAGTTTCTCAATAATGAATCACATATGGGTTTAGTCAAAAGTGTCGGTTTACTTCTTATGCCTTGTTAGTTTTGAAAATGAGAAAACCACAGTTTTAGGCCAGGAACTAAAACACAGATACATCTCTGTTGATACTACTATAAATTAAACGTCCGCATGATAAATAACTTCAATCTTCACATCAGCTAATCAATCATAACACAAACACCGCAACCTCTAAGTCAGTTTCAGTAGCTTCTTCAGTCATTCCTAACCTCACTTTCTTATAATCAAAAAGCTGAAATTATCTTAAATTCTCCGAAGTTGTATCTCCGTATCACTTCTTCTGCACAGAATTTCCAAATACTATGTGTTGCTCGTATAAAAGTTTACACCAGTAATAACTGAAGAGTTTGTATAACTTACTACAGTTTTGTTCAAGAAACATGAGCTACTTTTCTCTTCGTATTATTCACTTTATCTTAACTATCGGGAAAAACAATGATCATGGAATGGATGTTGTAAGAGTGGGGCAAAGGTATCGTTTACTATTCTAAATTTATGCAGATGCTTAATTAAACCTCGAAATCTGTTGCTATTTATACGAAATTAAAATATTTCAGTTATCTCATTATTTCTGATATAGCAATGGTTTATTAGTAGGAAAATTTGGACTATAATTTTATGTTTTACATCTAGGTCGCCGGATATGTTTATTTTCGCACAAAAATAATTAATTCTAAGAATCTATCCTGCTAAACCCAATGAAGATTATAGTCTATTGACAACATTGTTAAGAACTCGACAACATAGCCTCTATATCCCTATATATGGAGTGCACCACCGGCAACAAAGATGCTCCTTGTGCTGGCATGCTAAATATATATTAACTATTACAAAATTAGTTGAGGTAGTCACAGTATCATATTTGAGTTCCATATTTATAATCAAAATGGCTAATGGGATGAGATGGGCGTCCTGCCTAGTATAGTTTACTATTAAAGAGGACATCTATTGGGGTTTTATAGAATACAGTATTTCTCATTTACATTTTCAAACAAATTCAAAGTATGATAATTCAAGTTGGAAGTTGTTAATGATAAACTGTCTGAGAGGAAATAGGTGGAATTTTTTTTGGGGGGTTTTGGGCCGGTAAGGTTGAATTGTTGGCGTTTATGGTGATTGAAGATTTAGTTTATTGAAGGGGTTGGCTGATTTTTTTTTTATTTTTTGTTTTATGATCTGTTTGGAGGTGTTTTTAGTGTTAGTGATAGAAAGATGAAGAGAAAGTCTATTGATCATACAGGGATAAAGAGCCTAGTAAAGATTGGGGAAGAAGGGAGAAGATGGGAATTTGCATAGTTTATTGTCAAATCAGAATGTGTATTACAAGTCTGATAATAGGAAGAAAGATTGTCTTCATCGTTGTCGAGGTATGATCGGTTGAATGTTGATCGTGAGAATTCGAGATCGGTTAGGAAGCGGACAGATTATGTAGAAAATCAGTCACATGTTACTCAACCTCTACCTTCTCCTCGGTACATTATAATGTAGTATAGCCTTTGTTATATTTCTTAGTCTTCTGTCTGTTAGCTGACAGTTGTCTTTTCTATGTATGTTTGTCCTTAATGTTTGCTAGGAAGTAAATTTATTTTGCCTGATTAGTTGACAAGCTCACAGGTAGAGAGAGCTTGTTTTCTGTATATGTAAGTTAGGTTGCTTACTTCCTTCTTATCTGAAATAGATCAAGAAAAGAGAAAACTTTTTCTCATAAATTTCATCTGGTCTTGGTTAAATTCTTCAGATTATGATGTGGAAAGTTATGATAGGAGAAAAGGGTATGATAGGATGGTGGTGAAAGTGGAATTGTGAGTTCTTCGCCATGAGGTGGATATAGTGGGGATCGCATTAATCTTTCTAAGAGCTTTTGTGTGCCAAGGTCCACATCAAGAAACTGCAAGGTCACCAGCTTGTTCAAGAACTGCAAGCAAGGTCAACAACTTGTTCAAAACACGTGAAGTCGTCATCATGTTCAAAAAATGCAAAGTCACCTCCAAGGTCAAAGGATTCTGGAAGCGAGCGATCAAAAAGCATTGAAGTGAAGAAAAGCGAAGACCTGCCTAATGAGAGTGGACATAATAGTGAGATGGAAGAAGGGGAACTTGAACGTGATCCTGAACCAGTTCCAGTAGTTAAGCAGTAAGTCAAAGAAGAAGCTGCTAATGGGTTGAAACCTTATCCAGGGGAGTTTAGCAAGTACAAACTGGTTGAAGCTAAAAGTTTGGGGACAGATACTTATTGAATTAGGAAAAGCTACAGCTTGATCGAGGAACGGTTCATGAAAAAAAAAAAGAAACCAAAGTGCCAGAAGCTACTCATACTGTGGTAGAAAATGCTGATAGCTTATCAGGTTCTCCTAACACTTATCTTCAGAAAACAAGTAATGAACAAGTTGCAAATGCAACCACAGAAGTTGATGAAGTTGCCAATGATCAACAGTGTGCCATGGAGAATAGCATTTTTGCAGAGAGAGGAAGTGATACTGTAAAAGATTCATGCCCTTCCACTAATGAGTGGAAGGATAACAAGGGCATTGATCTCGAAGTGAAGACAGAGAATATTGATTTGCCTGGATAGATAGATTGATCAAAGTTGTAAAGACAAGGAGAAAAGTTTTGCTATAATGCCTTCTACTGATTCTACAGAAGATGTTATAAGAGCTGAAGCTGAAACCTTCAGGGAAGATCTGATCCCGAGGGGATTTCAGTTGTTTTTGTTGATCCTGTCAAGAAAGCTATTACAGAAGAGAAATCAAGTTCTGGTAAGCTGAAAGATGAGCAGATAAAAACAGAACCATTTGAACTTTCTCTCAGCTTACCAATTTTTCAATTTGCTAACAATTCGCAAAACGCAATTCAAGCTACTAGTTCCCGAGATACAGTCCAAGCTCCGAGTTCTCATTATCATGCGAGGAGTGTTCAGTCCTTTGCTAGTAGTTACGGGACAAATTCTGATGCATATACTGCATCATAATCGTTCTCAGACATTCACACATAACCCTAGCTATTCCCTGACAAACAAATTATATGACAACTGTGAAAAATCAGTTTGGAGTAGCCCTATATTTAAGGGAGTGGACCTGTAACATGGCAAGATTAATCTTCTAATGAGATGGAAAACAAAGGAAACCCATGTAAAATAGGGTATTTTCAAATGGAAATGGTCTTACACATCATTGACAAATGTCTCAAGATATTATTATTGGTCGGGTTGTTCAATTACAGCATCAAGCTGAAGAAGGAAGCTCTAAACTACCTAGAGGACTTGATCGGCAATTAAGTCACAGTAAACAGTTTGCAGGTGTACAGTAAAGGCATCCAACTGAAATTAGATCCCTCTACACAGAGTATTGTGTCCCAGGGAACTGAGCCCGATTTTTTGGAATGAGAAGAGGAAGGTTACTGGAGATAAAGCTCCTGGTGATCTACAAGACGAGAAACAGTCAATCCAAGGGAGTGGAGACGATTCCATGGAGCCAACTATCAGCATGATAATTTCGGAGCCAATACAGACAGCAGCCTGGGGAATATAATGAAATGACCAGGCAAGCTGCTTAAAGGCTAAAGGCTAGATTTGATACTGAGGTAGCTGATCTTAGGAGGCTAAGCGGAGTCAGGATATCCTAGTCGTAGGCATACTCGGAACTATAACATCATTCAGCGGCCGAAATTTCAAAAAAGAGAACGGGGCTTAATTGTATAATGTAGATATCATATCATTTGTATATTATACTTCCATTAATTAGTTAAAGCACTATGGGACTGAATTTCGGGACATTACACTAATCCATACATTTCTGACAACCAATTCGAATTATACAAACATCACCACATGCACAAATCAAAAGATAAACAGACATGCACATGACACATGCAATAATTATACACCAAATGAAATGTAATAGACAAAGAGTAAAGAACCGTACGTTCACGAGTGACTTGTCGAAAATTACGATAACCATTCCCGGAGAGAGACGAGAAATCCGATTCCGACATTGACATTGACATGATGAAACAACAGTCATAAGCTCTGCCACAGATACAACTCCTCAAACAATGTACAGAAATGATAAGAAACCGAAAGATAAAAGATGTTACGTATACACGAAAATTAAATAGGAAACTTATATTACATACAGAAGAAATTAAATTATTTTTAGACTAATTTCATATCAAAGGAGAAACCCTAGAATTCACACCTGTTATCTCGTACCTTTGCTGTGTTTTACCTTTCCTTGAATCAAGTATATTTTACGCTTCCATTAGGGCCACATGCAGAGCTTTAAGGCCTACGATGAATATTTTTAACATCACAAGTGAATTGTAATCTACGTATCTATATTATCTGCCTATCCATCAATCAATCTATACAGTATAAATTGTTTGGTCGGTTAATACATACCTCAATAATTTGACACATGTAAGTACCGTAGATATCAAAATTTTGTTCCAAAATTTGTCTCCAACTAGCTCTATAGCACGTGCATGTTCTAAATTGCACTTATTTTATTTTCAGTTATTGACTCTATATTCATGTTATCGTCTGATGGACGGATGATGTATTTGTTTGTATATATGATGAGTAATTTTTGGGGTGATGTATTTGTTTGTATATATGATGAGTAATTTTTGGGGTGGGGTGACATTTGTGAATAACATATTAAGCTAAAACAACATTTGTAGTGGTATTTCTTGTTGTATACTGCCGAGGGCGATCCATAAGGTTGCTGTAAAAATGTTTGTGGTTGTTTGTACTACTACAGATTATAGTAGTTTGTTTACATATAATTTTGTTTTATAATTTTTATTCGAATATAAGTCTTCTAGAATTTTTATTCTTGACCTTAATAACTCTTTCCTCTCCCTCGTCCAATATTAACAAATACACTTTTCTGGACATGCTAGGCGCCTCCTGATTGCATTTGATACAGAAATATTATCAAGGTTATCCATTTTAGTCGATACCATTCTTTCACGCTTTGGCGTGTAAGGACGTAGCCAAACAACGATATAAACCAACATGATCTATATTTTATAAATACTATAAGCTAAAACTTACGGTGTCGTTTTTATTAAATGATTCATAAATTTTTAATATTTTGAAAGAAATAAGTAGTAGCACTTGAGAAGGAGAATGATGCATTAATCAGTGTAGACGATAAGGTAAAATAAGAATATATCTTGGAGGTCCACTACTTAGACACGATTTAATCTTTAGCCAGTGTCATGCATGGACATAATCTAAATATGTACTAAGTATTGATTTGTTCAGAATTATTTTATGTATTTGTAGGTTAGAAATGTGATCGGAATAATTTTGTGTGTTTATGTGTTAGAAATGTGATTCATGAGTAACAAAACACTTAATGTCACTGCAAT
>PHNY01167296.1:0-19501 GCA_003724115.2 Anethum foeniculum | reverse complement strand
GGAAGGGGGGGGGGGGGAGTAGTTTGGTAAAGTTGGTATGCTATACAATAATATAAGAGAAGTTAAAAGTAATAAATTACATGAGATGTTGGAGTTGAAGGAGTATATATTATTGTTTTAGATAAAGTTTTATGTTACATGGGAAAAGGTTACTATTTTCCATAACTGGATTAAAAGTCATATTGAGATAATTATTCAAAATGATTGTGCCATCACCAAAGTAATCAAATGTAAAATTGGATTCCATTAGATTGACAGATTAAAGAGATTCTTAGATATTGCAATATAAACTAAAACAATGAAAACTCACTTATAATGAAAACTAGAAACTAGAATATATATTTTTTTTAAACTTGCATCGAAATATAGCACATATGGTATGCAAATTGATCGTTGGGAGATGGAGAAAATTACATTGAAGTCAGATTTCAAAAGAAGCTCACTGATCGATTAAAATATCTTCAAAAGAGGCAGAAAGTGCATGGAGTTTGAAGGGAAAAGTGCTATAAAGTCAAAAGACGTGATTAGAGTTATGATTTTAAAGAAAGCTTGCATAATTTGGTCTAAACCTTAATTTGTAAGAAAATAAAAATAAATTCAAAGCCTCCATTATATATTTGAAATCTGTTATTTTGTTTAATTTTCTGCATAATATTGATGTCTATAGAAAACTCAGGCATATGTTTACCTTGCAGAACATCCAACATCCAAAAGTAGAATCATCTTCCAAGCTACGTGGAAATCATACAGTTGGATATGGCACGTGTGATTTCGGTGATTCTGAGGTCATATCTAGACCTGGAGCGAGAAGACTAAGTTCAACTGATGATGCGGATAAATTGCTTCTTTCTACAGCTGCTAAAATGACGAAGTCCGCTTCACCCTTTGAAATAGAACATATGAGATCTACTGTAGACAATAAAAATGATTTCTCTCGTAGGATTGTTGAAAGAGACTCACCATCTCATCCTGGCCTTGACTATGGACTTGGAAGAGTGACAGGGACAGAGGAGGCAAGCAACTTGCAGAGAGGTCAGCGGTCTGTTGATACTCGTCTGAGGTATGATATTCCTGATACATACAGATACAGCACTGACAATGAGCTTGAAGGACCCAGAGCTCTAATTGATGCTTACGGGAAGGACCAAGGCAAACAAAATATCAGATGCAAGCCTACAGAGGCCGGATACACAAATACGAGTGGCATTAGTAACAGTGTGACTGGATCGCTGTGGCAGAATAGTGAAGAAGAGGAGTTTGATTGGGAAGATATGAGTCCAGCATTATCAAATGGACGAATGAACACAGATTTACTTCCGTCTTCTAAAGTTACATTAGAAAGCTTTGCTGCGAGGCCTGGCTTTGAGACCCCAGTCTCGATGTCTGTTGAGAATGATCTCAGAAGAGACAATTTGTCTCACCGAA
The DNA here is from genome assembly GCA_003724115.2 of Anethum foeniculum. Classification (NCBI taxonomy): domain Eukaryota; kingdom Viridiplantae; phylum Streptophyta; class Magnoliopsida; order Apiales; family Apiaceae; genus Anethum; species Anethum foeniculum. The sequence continues at coordinate 18,076 of PHNY01167296.1, read as the reverse complement.
CTCAACATCCTGTTAGGAGTGGATCATCCATTGTTGAGGATGCACTTTCTTCTTCCGGTGTATGTTATTTATACTTGCTAATTCCTATATATCTATGCATTTACTGTTTGCTATGTCTGCTGAAGAGACAATTTAATACTCTCAGAAGAGCAGATTTTAAGTTTATGTATCACAACCTTCTAGGCCATTCCTGTGTCACGGGCATGTCACATAGAGAATGTGCTATACATTACCAGATATGCGATACCTAAAATTCGGAGAAGATATATTTAATACAACAACATTTGACTTCTAAAAGATGAAACTTATTTGATAAAACATTTAGTAATATAATAAATCAGATCACTTGTAGCCATATTATAAAAAACAAAATTTGAATCTAGTAAAATTATTCTACCAAGTTTGCTTGACTTTGTAAGAGTTGTACTCCAGATAGAATCCTAGATATTAGATATTTGTTTTTCTCGAGATTAATGTGTATGTCAAATGATAATTGTAGAATTTATGTCATCCATCCATATCTTCGTCTAGTTTAAAGTTTCATAAAAATCGATTATTCAATCGATTTCACAGATAAGAATTAAAAACAGTATGCCTCCTACATCTTTTTCTTTGCATCTCTGAGAGTGTAATCTAAATCTGTGCAGTTGGGCCATGGATTTATCAACAATATTTCTGGAATTCGCGAGGAGGAAACACAATTTCGTGGTTCACAAAATCCTCCAGAATCCAAGAACTTTCTGCATAATCTCTCTCGGTCTTCCCAAAATGTTTTTAATGCCAGTGTAGGTGGAAGGAATATCCAAGTGCCCCTTTTAGCATCAGCTGGTGAACAAAAGACTCCTCTTATTAATAGCTTTCCGGGTGGCAACATGCGTGGGCCACTAGGCTCTGCCCAAAGTGTGAATTCTTCAAGTTTTGAGCCTGCATCAACTTTTGTACCAGCAGCCAATGGAGTTTGGCCTCTTGGTAACCTGCATAAATCATACCCGCTTCCAGGGGTAGCTAGTCCATTGCATGTGCACCACTTTGATTTGATGAATACTGGCACCACGAATGTTCATCAAGGTTTAGACAAGTCATTTTCTCTTCAGCAGCAAATGAATAATGCTGAATACAAATCACTAACCAACAAGCTTCCTCAGTTTCCTCATCAGACTATAATACGAATGAACCTTCAAAACCAAGCACAGAATTCTGTACTCCATCCACCATCACTAGTGCGTCACGACGTTCAACAAAATTTTGTTTTGCCTGCTGCAATCTCATCCACATCTCATATAGTTCCACCCCATTTCAACCATGGTTATATTCCGCGAGGCTATGGGCCTCCTGTAAATAGTGTTGGATTGAATACGATTCGTAATATGCATCAGGCTCCCCAAGTCCTCAATAATCCAAGTATGACTATGCATTTACCAAGGGGAGCCCTACCACCTTTACCCTCAGTGGCTCGTCCTCCCCAGTCACAAATGATACCCATTCCTCAAAATCCTAATTTCATGTCACCCAACCCTCCAGCTGGTGTTGCATTCTCAGGTTTGTTTAGTTCTCTGATGGCCCAAGGTTTGATCTCATTGACAAATCAACCTCCTGTGCAGGTATGTGTAAAATTTTTTTGTATACCAATCTATATATCTATGATTTTCCTCTACAATTATGATACATGTTAAGCTAGATGATTTGATTTGTAGGATCATGTAGGACTGGAGTTTAGTTCTGACCTTCAAAAGGTGCGTTATGAGTCCGCAATAACTTCTTTGTACGCTGATCTCCCTAGACAATGCACAACATGTGGCATTCGTTTTAAATGCCAAGAGGAGCATAGCAGTCATATGGATTGGCATGTGACTAAGAATCGGATGTCAAAAAACAGTAAACAGAAGCCATCTCGTAAATGGTTTGTTTGTGTGGACATGTGGCTTAGTGGTACGGAGGCATTGGGAGCTGATGCGGGTCCTGGGTTTTTGCTCACTGAAAATATTTCTGAAAAAAAGAATGACGAAGAGCTGGCTGTTCCTGCAGATGAGGATCAGAACGTTTGTGCACTCTGTGGGGAAGCATTTGATGATTTTTATAGTGACGAGACAGAGGAATGGATGTACAGAGGTGCTGTGTATATGAATGCACCTGCTGGATCATCTTCAGGCATAGATAGGTCTCAATTAGGCCCGATTGTGCATGCTAAATGCAAACCTGAGTCTAATGCAGTCCCTTCCGAAGATGTTTCCACCAATGAGAAGGTATGTAATAAATTCGTTTTAATAAAGTTATTTTTTTGGGGTTACTTCACTTGTATGTATGGTTGATCATTTTGGTAAGAAGTTTACAGATTATTATTGATCTGACGGCGACGTGGTTGAGCATATTCCTGTGCTTGTATTGAACAATGACACAATTTAGGCTCCATCTCTTTCATGGAAAATATTTTCGAGAAAAATGTTTTCCTGCATTGGTTTAATTTCAAGAAAATATTTTCCAAAATTTCTGTTTTTTTTTTTTTTTTTCATTTATTTGATTTCCAGGAGAATATTATCCTGATTTTCCTGTCGTTTGTTTGGTTACAGGAAAATAAAGTATTTTAAGGGAGGAAATTTCCTTTAAAAGAATGTAACTCCCTCCGTCCCATAATTTTTGGTTTGTTTGACTTTTTGGGGTCAAATTGACCAAGCTTTGACCACAAATTTCATATATAATATAGTTAAGAACAATTATAAAAGTTATACAATGACAAAGCATATCTAACCTACTTTATGATATATCTTTTTAGATTTTTAAAATTATAGGAGAATAATATGTAATTTGTAGTCAAAGTTCGGTCAACTTGACTGCAAAAAGTCAAACAAGCCAAGAAATATGGGAAGGAGGGAGTATGAGTTTCTGGAAAATGACTTTCCCTTCTCAAAAGAGAAAATTTTCTCACAATTTTTATAATTTTTTCATGTTAGTTAATTGACAAGATTTTTCCTGGAAATCATTTTGCGAAAAAAATATTCCTGAAAATATTTGACGGACATATTTTCCTGGAATAATTTATCAGAAAATATTTTCCATCAAGCAAATGTAGCCGTAGTCTGAGATGCATGTCATTTGAGGTTGAGGTATATAATCATGCATTACTTGTAATGTACTGAAATATCCATGATTGTCTGGTTGCATATTAGCTATTCGCATTTGCTTTTTCTGGACCAGCTTTTTGATTTTAAATTTATAACTTCTTCAGAAGCTTTTAGTGTAGTGCTTCTTAGTCTTTAAGCTTGAAGCTAGAAATTACGAAAAAAAAAAATAAATAAAGCAAGGCAGAAGTATCTCAAGATGTACGTTTGCTGAATCTGCTGTCCGCTCCTCCACATTACAAACTTCAACCAAAACTCATCTATTATTAGTTAAAAATAAAAAAAAATCTATTCTTTGATACTGTTCACTTTTATATTTGCATTCCATGATGCTTATAAATGGCTAGATCTCCCTCTTCTGGTTTTCCTTTCCAATCAATATAATTTGTAATATATTTGATTCTCAAGTATGATTTTGAAAACTGTATAATATATGACTATCTGCATTAATTTATTTAAGGTTCATCCGAGGTTTAAATATTCAAATTTTACTTCCAAGAAATCATATAACTTACAGACAATACATACACTACTGAGTACTGACTATACATTACTACAAAGGTGCTACAGTTATGAGTCATTTCACCACTTTCAGTTCCTCAGTTTATTTGTCAAAGGCTATTCTCTAGCTTTAGGTTTCACTTGTGGTTAACAAACTCAATCAACTGTCTGAAAATGGAATCAGATTCTGAAATGTAAAGGAAAAGCTGAGACTGTGTATAATAATAGCATACAGTGAACGGTAAGGAACCCTTTGCCCTAAACACACAACGAAGCTTAAGGGACCCTTTGCCCCAAAGCATACAACTAATTAGACGATTAGGTGTTTATCCCTTGCCTTTTCTTTTATGAACTTTAATCAGGCCCGGCTTTTGGATATGCACCTGTTTTGTGGACTTTTAGATGCACCTGTAACAGATTCATTTGGCTTCAACTGCATTATCTTCTTCTAGGCATATCAATTTTTTTATTATCTTTTTGTTGTTTTTTTTTGAACTTCTTGCATCTGCAGGGATATGCTGGAGAGGATGTTCGAAGGAAACGGATGCGGACAAGCTAATTGCTTGTTAAGATCAGCCTTTAGGTCCTCGTAAACTTAATACTGACTGTTGAGTTTCTTATAGATGATCTGAGGGTTACGTAGTATCACTTAGTGTAAAAAGATTAAAATTTCTTATATATAGTAAAAATAGTATCATTATAGTCGGCATCAATCTCAAATGTGCAGCAGCATATATATCCTTTATTCCGTATCTCCTTGTCTTTGTTATCAAAATTATGTGGTAGATACAGGTTTTCCAAATTTCTCTATACTGCTGACAACTTGATTCTTTTCCATTGCGAGGGAGTGTTGTTTTATTTAAGCATCAGGCTACTGTCTCAGGAATAAAAAGAAGTTTCTTATGTAACATTGAGTCTTCAATATTCCCTGTAATTTCTTTTGGAGTATTTTTCAGGGCATGCATTTGGTAGTTGCTAAACTAATCACCGGATTCATCTACTTGAGACGTGTTCTGCCCATGTGAGCCGTATAATGTTAAAGCATATGTAGATCAGGAGCTGTTGTGATATAGCTTCAAAGAACTGATACTGTTAATTTCTTGTGGATCTGAGACTATTTATGCAAATAGTTTGTTAAATTATTTTTTCCCGTGTTTATTTCTACTTTGTTTTTTCCAAATTATTTGAGAAGCTGCATTGCGTTATGGATTTGAGATTTCTTGTGCAAGGCGAATAATCTAATTATCTGCTTACAGTTACAATATATTTGCAGTTATGAGTAATCTTAATATCCGCTATGTATATATTTGCAGGCTTGATAAAATAAAACCAAAATTGAAGTGAAACCTAGGAACTCATGGGTGATTTGTGGTTATTGTATTTGTACATGTACCTGATGATTTGTTTGGTGATTTATATATTATGCTTGATTTGTATGAGGATTTTACATATTTCAAGCTAAAATAGCTTATAGGCGAGTATGATGCTATATATGTTTGCATAACAACGTTTTATGTACTAATAAGAACAAATATATGTACAAAATTTACTTGAAGTAGATAGTTTTCCTTAGCTGTTGCTACAGCGATAAAAGTCCAACCATTTCCCTATAGTTTACACTTTACATGCACCTCAGTCTCACACGATATATCCTTCATGAACGAAAGCAAGCCAAAACATAAGCGATGGTAGAGCATTGTTTGGAGATATGCGGAGAGTATATGCAGATAGACCTTTTCGGGACAGAGACCATGTCAACATAAACACATATCAGCACACATACATTGTTTGGGGAGATTGGGAGATCTACGCTGACCTTACCTCTAGGCGCGCAGAACATGTTTCCATAATCACCTCAATAAACCACAGACACACACGCACGATATGATATGGCATTCTCAGACTATTATCCTTGCTATACTGTAAGTATGTTCTGGAAGCTCCTTAGGGGAGTACTTTACTGAGTTGCTGGTCATCATGAAATGCATTTAGGAAGTGTGATCAAAACAAAGTCTTATCAGGAACATGTGACTGAGAAACAAGACAATTTATAGGGTACTAGGAAATATAGATCTTTCAGAGGATGATCATCCCCAAAATAAAAATGCCTTCATTGTGTGAGCTCACAGCTGAATGCTATTCAATTATTCATATGACTATTACAGGTTATGAATTTAAATTCTCTAAAAAAACACCCCCTCTAAAACTTCTTTAATGTCAAATGAAACCCAACTAGGTTTCTTTAAGGTTAACCCCAATTCATAAAATAAGACTGGAAATTCTAATCCATATCAATCTACATCAAAATTGCATATAAGTTTCAATGGCTTCTCAACAGGATAACAGGCCCAAAAATGTATTTTGAGTTCTCAAGTGGAGGATAAATTTGTATCTGCAATATTTTGAGTGTAATAGGATGGGGAAAGAGAGAACTCAATACTTGATCTTTGAAGTGCAGACTGCAGTGACATTCCCAGATACAGGGACTAAAGAAATTTCGCAAGTATTGATACTTTTAACCTTAATCTTCAAAATTTTTATTGCAGTTGCTTTACCATGCAAGGTAGTTGATGAAGTAAAATTAAAAACCCCAGCAGCAAGATCACCGGGGAAAGAAGGATTCAAGATCATTTTATCGCCTTCTATCACCACATTTGTGCTTATATCGTGTGTTCCACGAGCTGGAATCGTGTCATGCTCAATGGGCGCTTCAGCAATTTCTGTTCCATGGTAAGTAACATATGTTGTACTATCTTTGTACTTGAAACTTCCATAGTTTGGGTTGTCAACTACTACAGTTAATCCCAACGACACGTTTAGAAGAAACGGAAGTGGGAAAAATTTAATGTTTTGAAGAGTAACAGATCGTAAGGTAATGTCTGGTTGTTTCGGCTTGAACACTGTGAAAAACAGGATAATGGCAACCACTATAAGAATGATTATGATAAGTGCAGTGACACCGCAACATATTTTAAGTCCTCTGCGAGATTTAGCCATGAAAATTTTATTGTTCGAGGATGAGAATTTGAGAGATTTGGGAAGTTGAGATTCCAAAAGTATTGATGGGGGAGACAGCAATATATATTGGTGAATTGTTATGTGAAGTAGACACAGCTAAGAAAAGTTTCTGGTTGCAGAAGAGGCAAGCTTGGAGATTCTTTCAAAGTGCATTTAGTTAGAACTAATGCAATGACTTGTAATAGTTTAAATTGTCTCATTACCGTTTGCTTTGTCACTTTCACGGAGATGAAAACAATGCATTAATCATTTACTAATCGGCTTGTGCCTGTTGTGGAATACTTACTGTGACAAAAGTAAGGGAAATGCCGGTAGCCAAAATTGGATCCCAAAATTCATGATAAAATTAAATAGGATAGACCTTCCATGCATTTACATCGATGTCTAGATATGGTGAAATATTGATTCCGAAATTGTAACTGAGATATTAATTGTTTAATTTTATATTTAATATTGCTTGATTGCAAAATTTTTGATGTGCATAGTTATGACTTGCGGAGAGTGAGTGTACATGCATAGCTATGATTTCTTGTGAAGCGAGAGGAAGATGCAATTTCTTGAAAATAGCTCAATACTAAATTAAATCAAGATTTTAAGAACGGGTCAATAAAAGCTCCCGAGAAAGAATCCGAAGGAGGGTCAAGGTAATTTGATAACAAGAGGCACCCAATTTGGCTTATCATAATAACGAGAAAGAAAGCATTTTTTCACATTTTAATCTAAATAGATGTAGGAAATTCTTATGTCTTGGTTTTTATTGAGTGAAGCAGAAACTGTATATGAAACTGACACATAGCCTTTATCAAGATTTGAACTCTCGACTTCTTATTCTCGAAAAAATGGACTTCTTATTCTCGAAAAAATGGATATTATTAGACTGCAAAGCTAGGGACGAGGTGGGTCATTCGAATATATGAACACAAAAGATGAAAAGAGTAAAATAATCTAAGTCGACATCTAGCAAATGAAGTTAAAGCTAGAAGAGCACTAAGCAGTATTGAAGTGATTAAGGTGATTTACTGATACAAAAATACAGAAAGAGCTAAAGAAATAAGTGCAACTACAAAATTTGCATGTGTTCTATGTCCAAAATCTGGTATAGGAAAAAGTGTAGGAAGTGAACATTCTTCCCCATTGAAAAACAGCTTGGTAGGGAATCCATCTCCCTTTTCAATTTTCAAATGTTTAAGATTTTTCTTATTAAATGAAAGCACAGATTGTTGTTTACCAGGTATCAAGTAATCTCTTCTCGGATTAGTCCCGTTCGTTATTGCCACCAAATAAGTTAACCCCGGAAGGCCTTCCAAGAAGATGGTGTTATTAAGGTTTCTCAGCAATGTTCCGTTGAAAGAATAAGCCTTTTCGAATCCAATACCAGCTTTCTTTAGTTGAGCAGCTACAAACCAATCCTGGAAATTATTTTGCTTCCAGTTGAAAAGGGTGACACGAGCACTCCATCCAGCCTTGAAATTTGTACTAACATGCCAGTTAATGCTTACTCCACAATTATCACCACAAGGTAAAGGTCTACGTACGCGTCGATGCCTTAATCTTGACCATGCCAAGGCCTTGGCTGTCCTGTTTAAGAAAGGTATAAGAAGAGCTTCTGGAGGGATAAGTATTGGTGCTGCTGTTTTACTACAGGTTGAATCATCATCGCATCCACAAGCACACGTGTTACAAGGTATGATAGATTCGTTATAATAACCAGAGTACGAAACACAACATTTTGTTTTTCCCTTTTTAGGACGCGTTATATTGCAGACTACTTGCCAACTAGCAATGGCTAGGCTCACCTCATCAAGCCCACTTGGATCAGGAAATTCTGCTTGAGACACTCTTAAAGGAGGGCTACACTTGAAAGTTGAGCTAACTATTCCCTCAATTTTCCATTTTGATGGGGGTGTAATAGAAGTCATATTTAAATCTGGAGGGAGTTTAAAGACCTGAAGTTGAAATACGGCCTTGGCATTCGTTTTGTTCATTATAGGTGACATGAGACTGCCATTTTTGCAGCAAAAGGGGACATTTCCAATCAACTTATCTTTAGCTCGTTCGGGTGGCAAATCAGCTATGACGGGATTTTTCTGGCAGTTCTGGACTTGAGTGAAATCCATATCTGCATAATAAGTTGCTGCTGGACCAAGAAGGCAACCTGAATAGTCTTTAAGATGAGTATATGCTCCTTTCATATTATAAATGAACTCCCCTCTCATCCATTCCCAAGTTAAGTTCCAATGATCGAGACGTCCTAGTGGATTATTATTTTCCATAGTTACCTGAGCCTGATAGTTGTTTTTAGTGGCTTGAGTAACATCATACGATATAACAAGATCACCTTTTCGACGAGGAAAGAACTTTGTTTTTTCTTTTTTGACCTTAAATTTTGGGTCCTTCACACAGCAAGCATACATTGTTTTAGCTGCATAAACAACAAAAAAGTAGCACAATTTTAGAGTCCAGAGAGAATACCATAAACGATAGATCAGTGTGTCTAATTATCCAGAAAAGATTTAACAGGGTTGTATCGGACAGCCCTTATAGTACAACCCTGTCATGCATCTTTTTGATTAATAAAAACTGTGTACATCTCACAAAAAGATGAGTAGCTAGATTGTTTGCACGTCACTTACCACCACGACGATGTGGTGCAGGACACTTGAATCCATCGTTTTCAAGTCTTATTGTCTTAGGCATAGGAACCCCTGGTGGCCTAACACCAAACTGAGTCCCTATCAGTTTAATCTCTGCCTGTATTTGAGTAAGATCACCAGCAGTTTCGATCGATGTTTTTAAAACTGACTGACCAGAGCCCGTGAGAGTAGTTCCATTACTAACATCAGCTGGTAATTCATCTGCATCCTCTATAGTAGCACCACCTGCAGAGACTAACATCTCCTCGTGTTGAAATTTAATGAACATTTTCCATTCTTTAAGTTCAGTTGTTCCTGTATTCAACACTGTAGCTGTAGATTTAAATGCCCATGGTTGTGCAGTCGCATTTTTCAGACGAGGGTATTCTTTTTTTCTAGACATAAACTTATATGAAATAAAAATCCCATTGCAGGTAGCTGCTTGAGGAGGCGGCGCTATCGGTTTTTCAGCCCCATCACCACCAGCACCAGAAGCACCACCACCTGCAGTAGGATCTTGAGCTTTACTAATAACGATTTCAAAAGAAAATACTAACAAGAAAATAATATGGGATGTCAGAAATCTAATGTTCATATTTATAAGTTATTTATTTATTTGTGAGGATGCTATTAAAGTATATTGGTGATACAAAGATGAGATCTGTATGAACTAGATATTGTTACAGTGAGTGGTGAACAGTGAGAGGATTGAGTTTTTTTTTTTTTTTTTTTTGCTACCTTGCAGAGAGAGTGCATGCAGAGTGAGAATTGGGCTGTGTGAGAGTGAAGACCAAGTCACTGAAATCTCATCCTCTAGTTTAACCGAATCATTTGGCTCGGAATACTATTAACTGTCATCTAATGATTACTTGATGTGATCACACTGTTTCAATTTTCTTTTAAGATTTTCTCATCGATGCACAAATTTTTGAATTTTCTTGCAAAAAAAAAAAAACACGATTTTTTTTTAAAATATTTACAAAACCATGATTTCGCAACTTAAACAACAACATTAATTTTACCAAAAAACTAGAATATTAACCTTATATGAGATCAAGCAACAAGTATTGATTGAGATCGTACTTTTTTCCTTTATTCGACCCAACTTATCTCGCTGCTGCAGAACAGGGTAGGTTATCTCGTCGCAGACAATATTTTATATCTTCCGTTTATCACATTTTCCCCCCCGTTTAACATGCAAATCCATGATTGTAAATCATTTTTGTTTTTGTTTTCTGTTCGAGCTGTGACTGTCTAGGTTCTGCTTTTTCACTTGCAACATATTGGCATCTTTTCAACTTCTATGCTTGAGTTTTAATTTCTGCTGCATTTCATCTTTAATGATGAGTTCCGTGGTATAGAGTTTTAAGTTGCTTGTGTTTAATGGAATCCTGTTGTGCTTCTTTTTCCATAACGCTCTTCTGATTATCGAAAATTTGACTGGTGCTGTGTATAGTACAGATTATGCACTTTATAATTATCTGGGAGCTAGCAAGCACGGTGCATATATCAAAGATTTTTGGACTATTAAAAAGGATTCCAAAGTACATAATTCAAGATTTAATCTCAACAAAATAACAAACTCTATCCATATCAAACTTAATAAAACCACAATCCAAAAATGTACAAAAGTATAGCAGCACTAAAAAGACTAGTTAACCTCTTCTATGCTCCAACAGCTTCAGTCTCTCCCCCGCTACCATTGTATCTTCAGCTGGCATGTCAAGCTTCACACCAACTTCTACGGAATAATTACCATGAACCTAGACATGCAAGGCCAAATCCATCAGTACACGCTTTACTAATTGTTGCCCTTCACCAATGTCATATATATAATAATCTTCTTCCTGCGCAAAGTAGCAGAATTATCGCAAATTTACAAGATCCTAGTAAATATTCTAATGTATATCTCTAGTTTCTAACTGAAGGACAAATAGAAATGAAACAGATAGACATGAAAATAAAACAAGTAGACATAGCTAATAATCTGTTACCCTTGATGTTGTTTAAAGAATCCACTATAGTGATACTACCCTTATTTAAAGATCTATCAACTTCTGACTTAAGCACCCCCCTACCATTCTTCTCTACAACCATACCAGCGTAGCTCTGATTGCGACAAGATATAAATAAGTTTCATCAATGACCAAAACCGCTGGACTGGGATTGGAATCCGATTCCTCGAGAGCTTCTGCGAGCAACAGGGCAGCTTTTGACTTACCACTGCATGGTTGCCCACAGAGTACAACCAATGCCATTCATAGTAAATTCAGGTAAGGGCAACCTTGCTGCTAAATTTTTATATACCACTTGGACTAAGGTCCTGCCAGTTTGTAAAAACACCAATTAATTTAAGTTTTACAGACTTTTAGGGTAATTTTTGTGTTTCAAAGATATTGGTGATTACATGACACTCACAATTAAATTACTTTGTTCATAACAATTAACTTTAGTATAGATGTTAAACAGAGACCCTAAGACTAAAGCAATAGAACCAAGAGTTCGATGAAGCTAGAATCAACTTGGTATCAGTGTCTTCAGGGAGTCATCTATCTGTACGACACAAAAATAAATACGAGACTGCACAGGTCTTGAATAATTAATCTAGCTCTACAAACTACACACGGAAACAAAAAAAGAGTAAATATCTTAAAGTATACAACATAATCACATCTTTAATGTTTAGCCAGAAAAGAAAATTAAAAATTGAAACCAATTGAATCATTTGCTTTTGGCTAGGTATATACCACTATACTGATTTTTCTTACAGGGTTAAAGAACTCGTCTGTATGCTTGTAACTTAATGTACATGCTTGGACAACCTAGTCATTATGCAATTTGGCAAGCCTGCACCCTGTCTGAATGGCTGAATTATAGTTAAACTTCTATCCTAAGAAGTGATATCTTTGTAGACTAATCTGACAATGTATATCTTTTTCACTTTTTCCATCTTAGTTCGCTTAGTTCGATATGTGACCATATTGGCCCCTGCTGACTCCCCTAACACTAAAGGATTTGATCGAGGTGTACATCCTACAATCTAATTCTCTTTTGCTACCACCATTATTCCATTTTTCAATCACATGTTACTTGGACAGAGGTAGCACTGAACTTTGCTTTCAGTCATGACAGTCCAACACTATTGAAGAGCAGCAGGGCAGGCAGGAGGAGACGCATAGCTCCCGAAGAATTAAGCATGACAATGAGATCTCAAAATCTCCCTCCTCTCTATATATTAACCACCATATAACATATTTATATCATTAATCATATATAAAACTACATCTTGTGCAGATGGAGTAGCAAACAGTCTAGGGATCGAATGGGTTCACAGGCCACATAGCTGAGTACTGTATACTAATACTTATGTCGAATCATATGTTATATAGCAATTCCACAAACAAAAACAGATGTAAAGACATGAAAAGCCCTAATAAGAACATAAACAAAGATGCATGATTAAAAAAAACCCTGATATGAGCATAACGACTACGATGGAGCAATTTGAGAGACATAAAAAGCAATGTAAAAGACATTAAATTGCATAAATATGGTCAATCACTGTCTGCAATCAGGAAACTATCGAAAATCAAATGTAAATAGAAAGAGATGGAAGCAGCAAATGTTTCCCCATGCAAAACTTGAATCAGATCAAATTTCTTATCAAGCCCGAATCTTTCGAACTCAAGTTCAAGCCAATGGAGCTCATTTAATTGAGCCAAGTTTGAGTTGGTTTGATCTAAATTACAGCCCTAGGCACAATTAGATAAAATAATTTTAAACACATAGAAAGGGATTAAGGGGATACCCTATCAACAAAAACCAGAAGGATTAAGCAGTTATAAGAGTGACCATTTATGTCTTAAAGCCTAATAAGTTGAAAATTTGTAGACACATGATCGAGTTCTCTTATACTTTGAGTTAGCTTAATGCGTAGATTGAGTTATACTCTGCGTATGACCTCTAACTTTGAGGATTATAGAAGAGCTGAGGAAGATGAATGTACTTAAGAATATATTTGGTTGCACAACTTAACTCTTCTTCTCATTAAAACAATGGCGTTGATTAGATCTGCAATCTTTTAGAGTGGAAATGTAGAAGATATAACAAACATAAGGCAATGACATACACTCGACTCTGCTCGTACTTGACAAGAAAGACACTCTGGTTTATTTACTGAAACATAAAAGTTTCCTTACTCTATAGTCTTGTTCTCATCCAAAGAAGTTTCGAAATAAGGGGATCATTTTAATCCTACTAACAACTGTTCTGAGTTATGAACAGACTTCATTTCTCTGAAGTCTACAATATCAGGGACCTAAAATCATAACTTGTTTTATATATCGAATTTCATTGAGTGTACCTAGATCAGTGACATTTGTCCTGATTAACCATATATAACATTAAATTAAAGTAGGACACTTGTTATCCATATAGGTTTAGTGGACAGAAACTAATCGTAAAAATCACTGTAGATTATCCGATTCCTACTGTCAGGGCTTAGGCAACATGGTTCGAGTCCTAATGCACAGCCTCACTGAATATGGATGAAAATAATCAGATATCTGATTATCAATAAGCACTATCATGATTCCCACAAGTATAAACTTTCTGTATCAATTGCTTACAAGATAAGCAGGTCAGTCTTATATCAGCTGTATATAATCAAATGTGAGGTAAAAAGTTACGTTTAAATTCACTCTTGTTTAAGTTTACTCTTAAACTCCTAGTTACACTTTACGTAAAATTTAGAGGCTCGTCCTTATATTCCTAATCGAGCTTTTTTATTAGTCCTATTATTGACCTTTGCTTTTGCATTTAAACTCCGGAAGACACTTTAATTTGCCATTATCAATTAGTGTGGTTCTACTATTCCAAATTCAAGAAGCTGCTTTTTTTTTTTTTTTTTTTTAATCTCAGTGTCATATGAATTAGAGTTGTCAGTTTTACGGAACAAACCATGAGAAGTCGGTTGGGCCGGTGTTGAAGGCTGTGGGTGCGCTGGATCCGAAGGGTGAGGCAATGTTGAAGGATGTGACGCCACTGTATCTGAAGGGTGAGGCAACGTTGAAGGCCGTGACGTTATTAGACCTGAAGTGCGGGGCATCATTGATAGGTTTGGATCTGCTGGACCAGAAGGATGAGGCAATGTTGAAGGGAGTGACGCTGTGGGACCTAAAGGATGAGGCAACGTTGATGGGTGTGGCGCCATTGCTGGACCTAAAGGCTGAGGCAGTGTTGAAGGGTGTGGTTCTGCTGGACCTAAAGGGTGTGGCGCCCCTGGACCTGAAGGTTGAGGCAGTGTTGAAGGGTGTGGCTCCGCTGGACCTGAAGGGTGAGGCATCGTTGAAGGGTGTGGCTCTGCTGGACCTGAAGGGTGAGGCATCGTTGAAGGGTGTGGCTCTGCTGGACCTGAAGGGTGAGGCATCGTTGAAGGGTGTGGCTGTGCTGGACCTGAAGGGTGTGGCTCTGCTGGACCTGAACGGTGAGGCATCGTTGAAGGGTGTGGCTCTGCTGGACCTGAATGGTGTGGCTCCGCTGGACCTGAAGGGTGAGGGTGTTGTAACTCTGGACCTGAAGGAGGAGACAACGTCGAAGGGGGTGGAAACCCTGGACCTGAAGGTGGGGGCAACGTTGAAGTTGGATTACCTATTCCAAAAGTCGTGCCTGCACTTTCCGGCCCTTTATGAAAATCTTGCATCTACAGTTTAAACCAAAACATGACAGAGTTTTCATGTTAAACTTCAAAATTAAAGACTAAATTACATCTGAAATTTGTAAAACAGAGTAATTTACTCACCCAAGACGGTGCATCACCAACCGGAAGGTTTTTAAAACCGCCAGAGTCAGGAACTGCAAAAGGATTAACAAGAGTCGCAGTTTTCTGAGCTTTACTTACAAAGATTTTAAAAGAAAATAAGAACATGATCAAGAATATCTCAACCTTAAAGTCCATCTTTATTTTGCGTTTTATTTATTTACTTATAGGAAAGTAATTAAATCATTCCGATGATATAAATGAGAGGTTTGGAAGAGGAAGACATTGATACATTTGAATGGTGGATGTTCTGAGGGAAAAATTGCAGAATAAGAATTGAGGTATGTAAATTAGTGAAAGACCAAGTCAGGTGAAATACCATCCTCCTATGTAACCGAATTATATGGAGAGGGAAACTAGTAACTGTCATTACTTGATTTGCTTTTATTTTTTTAAATCAAATTATTATAAATAATGTTTAATTTAAGATAAATTTTGATATTATTCTTGCACCATTCCTGTTTTCTCATCTGATATTTACTTTCAGTGCCTAATAACAAGTTACCATCAATTTTAAAACAAATTTTGTGTGTATATAAGTTCCATAGTTCTTAAGAATTTAAAAAGCCCATCGTACCATTTATTAGTTCAAACAAGTCACATGCTACAAACCAAACACAAACTAGCTAGATTAGGAAAATTCAACTAAATGCTAGTTCAAACTTAAAGGCCTTCAGTGTATGTTACTCCAGTAGACTTCAACCATTGCCCTCCTTGGATCAACTGTGCCACCGTAAATTTGGATGCTTCGGTTGCACTAGTTATAACATGGTATCCGGGCCATTTCACACGGCCTGAAGTTCCAGCACCAGGTCCTCGGTTCATGTATTCACCGTAGTACAAAGTTTTTAATGCAAAATCTCCATTCCATTCGGCCCAGCCTGCAGGATCAATGTGATCACCAATTTTTGACTGCATAAAGACAGTTGTTGAGAACTCTTTCCATGGCCGGCCCAAGTATGTTTTAATGGATCCTTTCACTGGGTATAGATCTGCGC
This sequence comes from Anethum foeniculum, assembly GCA_003724115.2. Classification (NCBI taxonomy): domain Eukaryota; kingdom Viridiplantae; phylum Streptophyta; class Magnoliopsida; order Apiales; family Apiaceae; genus Anethum; species Anethum foeniculum. The sequence continues at coordinate 1,992 of PHNY01167296.1, read as the reverse complement.
TTTCATAAACATCGCAGTTTTGAATCGATGTTCCTGTGTTCTGGTTTAGGTCCGTTCGACCTTGGGCAGTTAGCATGTTTTTTTGATTGGCCATAGGCTTACGGGCCACGATATTTGAGTTCTGAAAGACAACGGCAGCATTACCAAAAATAAAATCCACAGTACCAGTTATATAGCAATCTCGGTAGAATTGGCGTTGGTTGTGAGTGTACAGCGTGTCTTGGAATGCATCAATACGACACCGGTTGATTACGGATTGATCAGCTCCTACTCGCAGTGCGACAGCTTGGTGTTTTTCAGGCCCAGCTGTGTTTTGAAACCCGATATCCTGTGCCATGAATCCAGATCCAACAGCAGCTGCATTTCCATGTAAAACCAACAGTGAAAAACTTCAAGATTTGATATACTGAAGCGAAATAGATGTCCGGAGAAAAGATCAAGTTAACATGTTAAGATAAACTTTTCATATCATTCTACAGAAAGATCTACAATGGGGGAATCATGGAGGCTCTTGAAACAAGCATTAATCATTAGTATATTTTTGGTACCAAAGGGACAGTGCTCGATTGGTGTGACACCTTAAAATACATATAAAACGTTAGTTATACTACAAGCCTCAGTAGAGACATGTGTATGAGTATATGGATAAATGTTTTCTTTAAAACTTCCTAGCCTTCCAAAAAAAAATCTTAATATTTTTTTTGTGCATGTATTTTCCCCAATCAGTAGAAAAGTGCTAGATCTGTCCCTGCAATAGTGCAGAGTAAATGAACAAATGAGCAATATATGAAAGGAGAATTGTTTACCAACAGTTGCAGAACTGAAAGTTGTTGCTCCATCAATCACATTTAAGCTACCAGTGATAATAGTTGCATCCATGCCATCTCCTGTTAACATAATATTTTGCTTAGACTTTCCGATGTCTACGTTTTCTTTATAGATTCCTTTTTTCACATAAATTACATAGCGTGATTTGCTTTTCTCTGGTGCGGCTGCTACAGCTTCTTTTACAGTCTTGTAATTACCACTCCCATCCTTCGCGACCACAACGTTAGCATTGATCTCGTTAGGCATAGATCGTAACAGCTTCCGATCCCTACTAGTGATCCAAGATGGAAAATTCCCGTGCAAGAATTCAAGTGCATAGTCTCTTGACGGTGAAATTGCAACTACCATTGCCAAGTATATTCTAGCTCTTGATATCAAGTCATTGAGCTTAGGCTCCATGATGGTTCGGGACGATCCATCCAGCCCATCCAAACAAGTGACATAGTTAGTAAGGGCAGCACTAAGCCAAGTATGAGCATCTGAATGATATTTTAGCGTCTGCTTTCCAAGAGCCTGAATAGAATCCACAATAGTATCATTTGACATATCCAACAACTGTAGACAATCCGCTAAAGCCACTTGTTCTCGTGCATCATTAATCTTATTCTTAACATCAGTCGCAGTCTCAACAGCATCACGAACATGAGACCCCGACTTCTGTAAGAGCATTTGCAACAAAACGACGTTGTTGATCTGAACTGAACCACTGGATGTGACTTGGGACACCATATTCTGACATAATGTCTGATCATGGGCCTGATCACAGATATGGGGACTCAAAGAAGTTGAACTTGTATCAAACAAACGGTAACTCACAAAAGCAACTGGGCTTATAACTGCAAACACTGAAAGAAACACAAAGACAGCTTTGTAATAAGGTTTTGTGGTTGGTGACTGTTGAAGGAGAGGTTGAATATATGTTGCCATTGCTTAGCAATTTTGTTACAGAATGGTTATGACATTCTTGGCTTCACTAATCCACTTTAAATACACTTGATGAGATAAAATTAGTCAAATTAAAAAATTGATCAGTGACCAATTGAGTGAAAAGGATTGGGATATTGTATGTGTAAAAGCAGGGTCCGCCCTCCATATAGGCGAGTTAGGCGGTCGTCTAAGGCCCCCAACTTTTAGAGCCCCGTATAAAATATGTACACACACATA
>PHNY01167255.1:0-10192 GCA_003724115.2 Anethum foeniculum | reverse complement strand
AAAGAGTTATTTGTTAATAAATATTAAATATAAAAATTAAAATACATAATTATATGTTGTAATTTATTTCAAATTAAAATTGTGATATTTTTGTAAATATTCTTTGATTTTTAAAAATATGCTATATATGAATATGTTAAAATAATTATTGAATATAAATTAGAATTGTTAACTAACCATGATCAATATAATAGGATGAGAATGTTAAATAAGAAAAACTCTTGATATTATATGATTGGTTTACAATTTTGGAATGCATTCTGATTTGTCCTGAAATAATTCATAATTTTCTGATTGGTTAACCGGATATATGGTAATTTCTTTTAAATTAAAATAGTGATATTTTAGTAACTATTCTTTGATTTTTAGAATTATGTATTATATGGATATGTTAAATAAAATCATTATTGTATATAAATTAAAATTGTTAAGTAACCGTAGTTAATATAATTGGATGAGAATGTTGAATAAGGAAAACTCTTGATATAATATGATTGGTCTATAATTTAGGAATGACATCTGATTGGTTCTAAAATAATTCAAAATTTTTTGATTGGTTAACTGGATACGTGGTTAATTAACTGCATGGTGTGGTAGACTCAGGTATTATAATATAGGATTATTGATATAAAAGTATTATTGTATAGATTATTATGTTTTATAGACAACAACTCACGTTATTAATGTTAATACCTTAAATTTTTAAAAAATTTAAATCTAATGGATCATTTTAAAAATTAAAATTTTGAATCGACAATACATGATCTAATATGAAATAACTAATAATAAGATAAAAACATACAAATTAATATTTGTTACCCAAACATTGCACTCTTATTGCGTAAATGTTAGGTCCCCAAGTATCCTAGAGGGAAGGTTGAATACGATACTCACTAAATTAAAAAATTCTGATAAATAATTTAGTATCCTGTTGATGGTTCCGTGCTCTCCTGGTGAATAGTGCTTAGTGGTGAATAGTGTTTAGGACATAAAAATAAAGAACACGAGATGACAAGATATTCTCAAAATATATATTCGATATATAAATCTTTGAAGGGTTGCTACATTCCGGTAAAAAAATTAACCGGCTATAATCCAAGAACAACAATGTTCTTACTTCTACAAAGATTAACAAATTAAATTGTATACAATGATCCAGCTTTTGTTTACCTAAGGATTTAATTACAGGATAATGATTATAATACCCCTTAAAAATATAGAAGAATTAAACCGGGCATTATAACGTTTTTCCCGTGAGAAATTTTATATATATATATATATATATATATATATATATATATATATATATGTATCTTCTCCTTTGTATCTCTTTGTAATTTCTTTAGAGCTCCGTTGGAGAAGATGAAGAACAAAATACTTTTTTAATTGTTTTTTTTAACTGAATGAATGGCTATGCTACTTTAGTGTAGGCTTGAAAACCAATTTTAATACGTGACCAAATGTAAAAAATGTAAACAAATTGATTAAATCAATAAACTGAGCTGCAGAAGACTTTGAAGTCGACCAAGTGCACCATAGGAAGTCCAGGAGTTGACAGCATGCTCCCTTGTAGTCATTTGCCTTAGAAAATATTCAAGAATTCTAGGTGTTGACAACATGCTCCCTTGTAGTCATTTGCCTTAGAAAATATTCATGAATTCTAGGAGTTGAAAGAATGCTCCCTTGTAGTCATTTGCCTTAAAAAAAAATGTACATGAATTCTAGGGGTTGACAACATGCTCCATTGTAGTCATTTTCCTTAGAAAAAATTCATGAATTCTAGGAGTTGACAGCATGCTCCCTTGTAGTCGTTTGCCTTAAAAAATATTCAAGAATTCTAGGAGTTGATAGCATGCTCCCTTGTATTCATTTGCCTTAGATAATATTCATTGAATTCTAGGAGTTGATAGAAACACCTAGTATAAGGCTAGAAGTTTACCAAGTGCCTTGTGCGAATTCCTGGTACTTAGTTTTTTCATCCAAAACTCTAGGAATTTACCATACTGACTAGTTTAGCCTAGGAGTCGACCAAAGCCACTAGTATAGTCTAGGAGTTGACCAATTCATCTTGTATAGGGTATTTGGTGAAATTTTCAAGCCATTAATTAACAATCATGTAAGTCCTGAGTTGTACTACTGTTAGTCTTCCAATCTTCAACAGTTCCACTCAACAGTTCTTGTATTGATAATACTCAGTTTCCCTTCATGGATCATTGACGCCTAGTGCAATTGGTCTGATTTACAGATGACTAGTTTCGCTATCAGACATTAGTACTATAAACTCTATAACCATTGTTAAGTTTGCAGCAACTTCATTGTTTCGAACATTGACTGTTGATAAACAAATGTACTTTTACTTAGATATCTTCATTGCAACTACAATCTAGAATACTTCATTTTCTTTTCTTCACCGACGCTAACTCCTTTCAGTGAGTACAACTTCAAGACTGCAGCTTTCTTCATTAACATTTGTCTTTTCATGTCCTCAATTATTCGGGATCCTATACTTCGAACATATCTATCTACAATAAATGTTGATACACTGAAATCTTCTCGTGACAATTTTACAGTGAATCTTCAACACTTCTGAAAACTTCAATGTCTTTAAACCTTATTCTTCACTAAGGAATGTACATGTTAATGAACTTCTTTCAGTGATCTGCAGTAGACTTCAAAACTTCTCCTAATGTTTCGATTCTTCATTCCTTCCTGATTTCTGTATTAGACGTATTATTATTTACCTGTTCTGTTCTAGTGTTGAGTTATCACATTTACCGTTTATACAGCTTCGCAATCTCACCAATATTAAACAATATAACCAATTAATTTTATGGTTAATGGTTTTAAATGATAATTGTGTTTGTTTTTAATTAATAGTTATGACCTGGTTAGACAAAAAAGATAAGAATATTAATTAATTATGATCTTAATTTTAACATAAAAAATAAAAGTTAAAATGATTATATGAAAATAGTGTCAGAAGTTAAGAGTTCAATCCTTACACCAACATATTTAAATTTTATATCTAAAATTTCATATTAACAATGATTATAAATTCAATTTTAATAATAACATATATTAATATCTAACTTTAATAACCTATCGATTTGAAATATAAATTTATATTAAAATGTAATCTGAATATTAATATCTAATATTTATAATATTATATTTAAGAATAACAAATAATGTCTGAAATTATTAACTTCAAATATGTCAAGATTCTTTTTTCTGCTTATTATATATGGATATAATTTGTATTTATATGATTCAAAATTAAGATAGAATGATTGAAAAGTAGAAGTTTTAGCTCGTACAAATAAATATCAAAATAAACGAATATTGATTTTAGTAACAACCGCAAAAACCCTTAATAGAATTTTTTTTTCTTAAACATGAGATAGCTAGTCTTCTATACATAACTATTGCATGTGAATGGAATAACGCAGCACTAAGTGCGATGTTTGAAGTAAAAAAGCTTGATATTCAATTAAGAAGTTTCTTGATAGAGTAAACACTAAGCTTTGTTCATTATGCTTAAAATTTATGCTCGACCCCACGCGCATTGCTTTTCTGCGCTTCTTTTGAAAACGTTTGGACGATCACTCAAAATCGAACCTACCACAGTCAGCAGTCTTCCCTTGCTGTGTTGATTTTTAGTTAATTATACTTCTCACACTTTACCTAGTAGACAGCCTAACAACTTTGTATTAACATATAATTTACTTAATTTTCCAAGATAGAAAGTAAACATCACACACACTTAACAAAAATTAAAAGTGAACTTAGGACCTTAACATGTATGTGTAATTCTAATTGTGTGAACATGCATTGCACTTTGATTGAAAATGTCTATACATGACAAACTAATTAGGGGCAGCCAGGCTAACAAGTGGATCCAATTTGAAATTTCTTCTCTTTGGTATCAGTATAAATACACCATCTTAGTTTGGTTTAAAACACACAATCAACTTGTAACAACACATAAAAGGCTCAAATGGATTCTTATCTTAAGATTGTCTCTCTTCTAGTGCTTGTTTTGCTTGTCACACCTTTGGCATTGGCACAAACTAAGGTCGGTTTTTATTCGAGTTCTTGTCCTAAAGCAGAATCAATTGTTACAGACACAGTTAAGAAACATGTTAAGTCCAATACGGCTGTTGCTCCTGGATTGCTAAGAATGATCTTCCATGATTGTTTCGTTCATGGTTGTGATGCTTCTATTCTTATTGATGGTAGCGATACTGAGAAAACCGCTACACCGAATCTTTTGTTGAGAGGATATGATGTCATTGAGGATGCTAAAACACAACTGGAGGCAGAATGCCCTGGTGTAGTGTCTTGTGCTGATATTCTTGCTCTCGCTGGTCGTGATTCTACTGTTGCGGTCAGTTAATGTTGTGCAATTGCATATTTAAATACAATGTATTCGTAAAACTAAGCATTCTACTCTTGAATCATTGTCTAAACTTTTTCCTTTTGTTATATATGCAGGTTGGTGGATTGACATACAAAGTGCCAACAGGACGGAGAGATGGACTAGTGTCGAAAGCTTCAGATACTGCTAATTTGCCAAGATTCACGGATTCAGTCTCTGTCCAAAAGCAAAAATTTTCAGATGTAGGTCTCAGTGCTCAAGATCTAGTCACTCTTGTTGGTAAGCGATGTCACAATTGTTTCACACCTTTGGTTTTACTTAGTTCTTTGCATGCATGCAATACTGTACTCTGATTATCAAAGATAAAAATATTTATAACGTATTGTAAAATGTGTGTTTATGTACTGTAGGAGGACACACTATTGGAACAGTTGCCTGCCAATTCGTGACGTACAGATTATATAACTACACAGGCGCCGGTGATGTTGATCCTTCCATTGATTCTGCATTTGTTTCTACACTCAAATCTCTTTGTCCCCAAAATGGTGACGGGAATAAACGCATAGCCTTGGATTATGGAAGCGGGGACGATTTCGATAACTCCTTTTTCAAAAATGTGCAAAATAACCGCGGTATTCTTGAATCAGATCAAAGCCTGTGGCAGGATAGTACAACAAAGAATTTTGTGCAGAGATTTATTGGCATTAGAGGCTTGGCTGGACTGACTTTGAACGTGGAGTTTGGAAAAGCTATGATTAAAATGACTAACGTTGGGGTGAAAACTGGTACTGATGGTGAAATTCGTAAAGTTTGTTCTAAAATTAATTAAAGAAATTATATTTTCTGGTTTTGGGGTTATCTGTTTAAGTTTTGTAGAACAAGACGAAAGTTGTTCATAATACTCTACACTATGTACAAGTTATCGACTTCTATGATGTAATGCTATTACAATATTGTTGAATGAAAGCAAGATGTCTGTTACTATTATACATGGGGACTATATTGAAATGGCTTTGTTAAATGAAAACAAGATGTTTGTTACTATTGCTGCTATTTTAATATATAGTTTAAGTAGTTTCATGCGTCTGTAAACTAGTATCACTTCCAGAGTCCTTGCCAGAGCCAACATCCATCTTAATAGCCTGAGATCTAACATTTCTTGGATTAGGGCAAATTCCGATTCAGAAAAAGGGGATTAGTAAAGGAATCCATGGTCGTGAAATTAGAGGATAACAGAGCCTTGCAAAAAATAAAAATAAATTAGAGGCCGGATAACAATTGAGGAGATTCTTAGGGCAAAGAAGAGAAAGAGTTAGAACACTGATTATGCATAGAATTTATGCTTGACGCACATTTCTTTGAAATCATTTGGACGATTACTAATTTATTATAAAATCAATTGTATTACAGTCAATAGTCTTCCCCTTTCCTGTTAAATTTTAATCAATTATGCTTGTTACACTTTAGCTAGTAGACAGCCTAACTGCACTGCGTTCGGTAACATTGTGTTCCTTCAATATTTTTTGACGGGAAATGCTTCATCCACAAAATGGGATACAAAATTTTGCACAAAATCATATGTGTCAATATTTGATTGGAATGGCCCCCTATATTCACATTAATAGCACCAATTAAAATACTCCACCTCATATGTCACATCATTTTGTGCAAGAATTTTGTATCCAATTTTGTAGATGTAGCACTACTCTTTTTTGACATAGGTAATAATAGACCTAATATTGTTTGAATCAAGTGAATGAAGTTAATGAGTCATTTAGCCTAATTTTTTGAGATGAACTATTCAAGTACCGGACGCACTTGAACCCCGTCTGGGGTTTCTTATGGAAAAATTTAACTTATAACTTAGGCTCCGTTTGTTTGCTCGAAAATATTTTTCGGAAAAATGTTTTCTGGATTTTCCGGTGTTTGTTTATACTCTGGAAAATATTTTTCAGGAAAATATTTTTTGTGCGTTTGTTTGATTTTTTGGAAAATATTTTCCAGATTTTTCTGCGTTTGTTTTGCGCTTATGAAAATAAAATATTTTCCGGGAAAAGAAAATTTCTAATATAAAAGTGAAGATTTTCAGGAAAATGACTTCCCCTTTTTAGCAAGGGAAAACATTTTCCAAACTGAATATCTCCTCTCTATTTTTCGTAATTTTCATCATATAAAAATTTTTTCAGAGAATTTTTTTTCGTGAAATTTTTTTCCGAGAAATTTTTTGTCGGGAAAAATATTTGAATATTTTTTTCCCGAGATTTTTTCATGAAATTTTTTTCCAAAAAATTTCTTTCCCGAGAAATTTTTTACTCTGGAAATTTTTCCAAGAACCCGAGAAATTTTTTTCCAAAATTTTTTTTTTCTAGAAAAGCTTTTCCGAGAACCCGAGAAAATTTTTTCCTGCCCGAAAATTATTTCGAGAAAAGTTTTTCTCGGGAAAAATTTCCGAGAAATTTTTCCGACAACCCGAGAAATTTTTTTCGCTGGAAAAATTTCTGAGAATTTTTTTTCCCGAAAGGGAAATATTTCTGACAACTCGAGAAAATTTTTCTCGGGAAAAATTTCCTAGAAATTTTATTCCTGAAAAATTTTTTGGGAAACGTTTTTCTCGGAAAATTTTTCCGACAACCCGAGAAAATTTTTTCGCTAGAAAAATTTCCGAGAAATTTTTTTTGAGAAAAGTTTTCTCGGGAAAAATTTCCGAGAAATTTTTTTCTAGGGAAATTTTTCCTACAACCCGAGAAAATTTTTTCCCAAAATATTTTTCTCGGGAAAAATTTCCGAGAAATTTTTTCTAGACAATTTTTCCGAGAAATTTTGTTCTCGGGAAATTTTTCCGACAAACCGAGAAAATTTTTTTCCCAAAAAATTTTTCTCTGGAAAAATTTCTGAGAAATTTTTTTCTCGAGAAATTTTTCCGAAAACCCGAGAAAATTTTTTCTCGAGAAAAATTTCCGAGAAAATTTTTTTCAAGAAAAGTTTTTCTGGGGAAAAATTTCGTACAAATTTTCCGAAAAAATTTCGAGAAAATTTACCAAGAACTTTTTCCGTGAAAGAATTCCGAAAGTTTTTTTTCCCGAAAAATTTATTTTGCGAAAATTTTCAAAAAAAAAATTTTAATAAAAGTTTTTGTCGAGAAATTTTTTCGAGAAAAATTTTTCCTAAAATATTTCGAACATAAAAACATTTTTCGTAGAATTTATTTTTTAGGAAAATATATCTTCTAGGAAAACAGTTTTCGGTTTTCCTGGAAAATATATGACTAGGAAAATATTTTTCAAAGTGAAGTTATTTTCCGACAAACGAACGGAACCTTAAAGTGGAAAAGTGTGTCATATAAGTTATATGAACATTGTAACTTATAAGTTATTTAGCCGTATGGATAATTTTACTTATGAATTACTTATAAATTGTTGAACATTGTAATTATGAACATTGTAACTTATAAGTTATTTAACTGTTTGGATAATTTTACATCATAACTTACGAGTTATAATTTTTCTCAAAAAAAATTCAAAATTCTAGTATAATAAGTGAATACATTAATAGAAAATTCGAAAAGACAAAATTTAAAACATAAAATCTTGAATATATGGGATATCTTCCATTTTAATTCTGATGCCATTTTTATCTTCCATAATTTTAATGTTTGTTGTATCCATTGGATTAGGTGTTCTAGTTAGGGGGATTGTGTTATATTTATTTGTGTCAAATTAGGAGCCTGCTTTTGTTTTTTAGTTATATGTGTGATGCAAAATGTTTTTTTCTGCTACTGAGTATTCTTGTTTTGTCTTTAAATTGTTAATCATGTAACAACACATAAGGGTTCAAGTTAACATGTAAACTTAGGACCGCCTTAACATATATTGTAATTGTGTGAACATTACACATTGCACTTTGATTGAAAATTTCTAGACATGGCAAATTAATAAGGGGCAGCCAGGCTTACAAGTAGATCCATTTGAAATTCCTTGCCATATCTCCACACATTCATTCAATTTCTACTCTTTGGTATCAGTATAAATACACCATCTTCGTTTGGTTAAAAACACAAAATCACTTGTAACAATACACCACAAGCTCAGATGGATTCTTATCTCAACAAAATCTCTCCGATAGTGCTTCTTTTGTTAGTCACACCTCTGGAAATGGCACAAATTAAGGTTGGTTTTTACTCGAATTCTTGTCCTAAAGCTGAATCCATTGTTCAAGCCACTGTTAGCAAACATGTTAAGGCCAATACTGCTGTTGCTCCAGGATTGCTTAGAATGGTCTTCCATGATTGTTTCGTTCATGGTTGTGATGCTTCGATTCTTATTGATGGTAGTGATGCTGAGAAAACAGCTACACCAAATCTTTTGTTGAGAGGATATGAGGTCATTGAGGATGCTAAAACACAACTAGAGGCAGAATGCCCAGGTATAGTTTCTTGTGCAGATATTCTTGCCCTCGCTGCTCGTGATTCTACAGTTGAGGTCAGTTAATGTTGTGCTGTCGCTAATTTCAGTACAATTCTTTCATATAAATAAATGCAACTAAAAATTTTACGCTTGAATCATTGTCTAAACTTTTATCTTTTGTTATATATGCAGGTTGGTGGATTGACATACAAAGTGCCAACAGGACGGAGAGATGGACGAGTGTCACTAGCTTCAGATACCGCGAATCTTCCAATTTCCACAGATTCAGTCACTGTGCTAAAGCAAAAATTTGCAGATGTAGGTCTCAGTGCTCAAGATCTCGTTACTCTTGTTGGTAAGCGATGTCACAATTACTTCGTACCTTCGGTTTTACTTAGTTCTTTGCATGCATGCAATATTACCGTAGTCTAATTATAGAAGAAATTTTTTAATAACATCATGTAAAATGTGTGTTTATGTACTGCAGGAGGACACACTATTGGAACAGTTTCCTGCCAATTCGTAAGTTACAGATTATACAACTACACAGGCTCGGGTGATGTTGATCCTACCATTGATTCTGCATTCGTTTCTACCCTCAAATCTCTTTGTCCCCAAAATGGTGATGGAAATAAACGCATTGCCTTCGATTATGGAAGCGTGGATGATTTCGATAACTCTTATTTCAAAAAAGTTCAAAATAACCGCGGAATTCTTGAATCAGATCAACGCCTGTGGCAGGACAGTACAACTAAGAATTTTGTGCAGAGATTTATTGGCATTAGAGGCTTGGCTGGACTGACTCTGAACGTGGAGTTTGGAAAAGCCATGACAAAAATGACTAACGTTGGGGTGAAAACCGGCACTGATGGTGAAATTCGTAAAGTTTGTTCCAAAATTAATTAAAGAAATTAAGTTTTCTTGTTTTGGGGTTATCTATTTAAATGCTGTGGAACAAGACGAAAGTTGTTTATAATACTCTACATTATGTACGTACAAGTTGTCGATTGTCTTCTTCGACAATGTAAGCCTATTATATATTGTTGAATGAAAACAAGATGCATCTTACCAGCACCTCTTAGTGGAGTCTTTTCTCTTCTTTCTTTTGATAGCTCCAATTCCACTTTTAACTAATATCATTTAATATATTTTTAAAAGAGTTTTATATCAAATTGTCCACCCATCTTAACAAAAAACTCACAAATGACTACCCGTTCTTCACGGCAACTAATTAAGAACACTAAACTCAAAAATATATCACTCCATTATTTTTATAAAAAAAATTTGACTGAGTAGCTGATGTGGATGGTTACATGGCAACAACAGCTAAGTTTTGTTGATTTTGTTGATTGGGTATGACCTATATATACCAGACATGTATCTATATGTATAGATGTCTCGATTTCTTCTT
>PHNY01167251.1:0-12326 GCA_003724115.2 Anethum foeniculum | reverse complement strand
GGGATGTCCCATCCAATTCTTTATATTTCAAAACTTACCCAAAATAGTTAATGGGTCCCACCACTTTCTCACTTTTCTTTCCTTTTCACACTACTTTTTACTCCACTATCTCCTTTTTATATATTAAAAATCAATGGGTCTCACCACTTCACCCACTTTTCTTTCTCTTTTTTATTACTTTATACATATTTCTTAACCTCCGTGCCCAAACCATATGTAAACAAATGGCTGGACAGAGGAGTACTCAATCACCTATGCACATGCTAACTTCAGAAAGTGCATATGCTCCAATGTGAATTTAATAATGAGTAATTACTAAAATTATATCTAATGATTAGATGCTATAATAATTCAAAGCAGACGCCTTTTTTATTGGATTCTTTTGGCCAGTAAAGCATAGGCTTAAACTGACTTCTCTCTGGAGTTGATTCCCCTGGTGCTTTTATATAAAAAAATTTAGGTCCTTAAAAAGTCACTAGTGTTTATTATATTTATTCTTAAAAAGATAAAAAAATTTAAATGCTTTTAATTTTACAATTTCAAAAAAAAATATTTTTTACCTAAATCATTTTTCAAAATATACAAGTTGGTTGATAGATAATATATCACGGTTTAATAATATTAAATATAATTTGGTTGTCAGAAATCGGTGCAATAAATTACTAGTATTTTTAAAGAATGTAAAGAATTAGTTATAAAAATATAATTCTTCTTTCTTTTCTTTTGCTAACACGAGTACTAAACTTTGTGTGCTTTAAACTTACCACTACAAATTTAAAGGCTCCTATAAATGGATATGGCTGTAGTTTATGCTGTCAGAATTTTCAACCTGTCCACTATTATTTTGTCAAACAGATGCATGATAAAGCAGGGCAAGGTAAATTTTATGTACTGAAAAATTAATAATTAGCTACAAGTTAAAGAAGAAAGGGAAAACTCATGAGAAGTCAACTATTGCTGTAAAAGTAAAAGTGTAAAACTGCCCAAATCTGCAGACAACACAAGAGCATCATGAACCTCAGTGTGGTTTCATGATAGTATTTCTTTAACAATAGTAGCAATAGCAGATTTAAGCAGTGGTGGTGGGACTATTAGGTTAGGACACTGCATATTCAAAAAGTATCAAGTTGAAGACCTCCCTGCTCTTTTATCTTATTAGGATGGGGGGACTATTAGGGCACTGCAAATTAGTAGCTCAAGTTCTAGAACTATTTATCAAAAACAAGATTGCTACTTGCCTACAGTGTACATATATGAAATATGATAAACACCTTTTGGCACAATAAAAATCAAATCTTTTGCTTGATACATTGCATTAAACATATGTTTAGGAAGTGACAATTTATTTGATTCCCAAAAATGAAAATTTACCACTTTTTCTATTTTTATTGAAATTTAAGCTATATCCATATATTGTTTCCATAATTTCTCAACTCATAATAACTACGGAAATAAGTTTTCTTTTATAAATAATAAGCAGATGACATAGAAATAAAAAATTATTTTGAAAACAATTCAAACATTTGAAACTTATTTAATTATTTTTGACAAATTTCGAAACTTATTATTTGGGTGACCTTATGTAATCAAAAAATTGAAATCAAAATTTTAAAATTTGAAATTATATTATTGCACATAAATACTGTGAAATGAAAATGAGGACTACTAGTATTTATTTGTACATGCTGCAATAAAGAACAACACACAAAGACCATAAATGCAAAGACCCCTACCTGAGCACCAGCCTATCAATATTACATCCTCAACTCCCAAAACCTAAGAGCAACTCCAAGACCTATATTATACTCTCTTTTTGGTTAAAATTTGAGAAGATTCAAGTGAACATAATCTCCAACAACTTCCTTCTTCCTCCCTAGATTGTGAAGAGCTCCTAATCTCTCCTCATTATTGAGGAGCATCTTCTGCTTCCTCTTTTAATTTTATATTAATTTATAATGAAATGCACTCCGGTACAGGCAATATTTTAATTTTATTTTAATTTATGAAAACGCACTCCGGTACATGCAACAGTTAGCATACAATAGAAAACAGATAAAAGGCAAGATAGAAATGAACTCTTAAATAACCGGGAGCGGATATAATAATATTTTTCCTAAAGAGAATAGAGAGTAACTCTTGGAGTTGCTCTAAACCAGTCATTTGACTCTAACAAACATCTTCACTTCATTTTCTCAACTTCCCAAGAACCAAATTGTAAGAATTAAGACATATATGTTTATTGTCTACTCCAATACTCACACTTCACTTCTCTGGGAATTTTAAAAACTTTTCCTTTCTTGGTTTTGATACTCTCCCCCCAAAAAGTAAAAGAGCAAACAACAAAAACAAAAGCTTGAATCTTTAGTTTAATCCCAAGTCTTCTTACTACCCCTTTTGACCAAAGTACCTGCTGGGCTACTATTTGAATAAAAATCTTAACTTTACTTTTTCTAGACAATTTTCTTGAAATTTGGCTCCATTCTCATTAGCCCTTGTATATTTATGTAGTGTGCTTGTTGTGTATGTGTAGAAGCTGAGCTACCCATCTTGAAAAAGTTGAGATCTATGGGGATTTGAAGTGTTTAAGTTGATAAAACTTAAATCTTGATTCAAGATTTTTGAAAAGATGGCAACTTTTTACATTTATAGTTATATATTCTTAGTGGGTTTTTTGATATTTCAAGGAAATGTTGCTAGCTTTCTTGATGCTGACAAGCAAGCATTGCTTGATTTTGTGAACAAATTGCCTCATTCCAGGTCTTTAAACTGGAATGTGTCTACTCCAGTGTGTAACCACTGGACTGGTGTCACTTGTAGTGAAGATGGGTCTAGAGTTACAGCTGTTAGATTGCCTGGAGTTGGATTAACAGGCCCCATTCCGATGAATACGCTGAGCAGGCTGTCAGCATTGCAGATCTTAAGTCTTAGATCCAATGGTATATCTGGGCCTTTTCCTTTTGATTTATTGAATTTGAAGAATTTGAGTTATCTTTATCTTCAATTTAATAGTTTTTCGGGTCCTTTGCCGGTTAATTTCTCTGTTTGGAAGAATCTTACTAGTCTTAATTTGTCAAACAATGCGTTTAATGGTAGTATTCCTGTTTCTGTTTCAAATTTGACCCATCTTTCTGCTTTAAATCTTGCTAACAACTCACTTTCGGGTGAGATACCTGAGTTAGAATTGCATAATTTGCAAAGTTTGGACTTGTCGAATAATAAGCTCACAGGCAATGTACCTGAATCTCTTCAAAGGTTTCCGAAATCAGGGTTTGTTGGTAATGATATTTCATTGTCGTATGATCCTATTCATGGAATTCCCGATGTAAATCCACCTTTAAAACCAGTTCCGAAACCTAAGGGTGATGGGAAACTAAGTGAAAGAGCGTTACTTGGGATTATAGTTGCTGGTTCTCTTCTTGGTGTTATTGCATTTGCGTTCCTTCTGATTGTGTGTTGCTTGAAAAGGAAGAGAAGTGATAACTTGTCTGGAAAATTAGAGAAAGGGGGACTTTCACCCGAGAAAGCGATTTCGAGAAGTCAAGATGCAAATAATAAGCTGGTTTTCTTTGAAGGGTGTAGCTATATATTTGATTTGGAAGATTTGTTGAGAGCTTCTGCAGAGGTACTTGGAAAGGGAACATTTGGTATGGCTTATAAGGCAATATTAGAGGATGGAACTTCAGTAGTGGTAAAGAGGCTGAAGGATGTAGGTGTTGGAAAACGGGAATTTGAACAGCAAATGGAAATGGTAGGGAGCATTAAACATGAAAATGTTATTGAGCTGAGGGCATACTACTATTCCAAGGATGAGAAGCTTATTGTGTGCGATTATTACAGTCAGGGAAGTGTTGCTGCGATGTTGCATGGTATGTTCTTTCTTCCATGTTTATGCTCATATTAAAAGTTTCTACGTATGAGATATGTAGCCGTTCAGTCACGATGCATACTATCTCTGTGTTTAGTCACCATGTACACCATCTTGTCTCCATCATGCTTATTGAATTTGATTATCAAAAACCAATGAGTAGTTATCTGTGAATGTGAATTTGGAAATATACTAACTAAAATGGGATTCTGCATTGATGCTCATGCTTAAGATAGAAATTAATCTTATCTACAAGTAAGTGAACTAAAACATAAAATGATATTTCACTTGAGCCATTAAAAAGTTCATTTCACGGGGATAACTTCTTAAGCCATTAAAAAGTTCATTTCACCGGGATAACTTTATAAAGAATTAACTTTTGTGTCAGTCCTGATGTGCACCCAAATTGCCAGTGTGCTGCTCCAGATCCTTATCCTTTTTTTAATGTACTTCATAGTTGACAGGAGTGAGCTGGCCTGGAATCTTATTCTCTCTGCCCCTTTGGAAGTACCTAATTTCTTGTTCCCTTCCATTTCACCTTCTTCTCCTTGTTTGTATGTCTAGCAAGATTAATATAGGCTTCTTGTGTACATGTTGCTTCTTGTATTTTCCCGATCATTTAAAAAACGCAGACAATTATTCTGACCATCAAACATGAGATATAAGTAGAAAAGTATAACATGATGATGCAGACATGTCACTTAATTAAGAAGGCCATACATGTTCTTGTGACCAAGACATCAAGTCTTTGAATGTAACCGTTTGCAGATTCAATCAATCATGTTTGTTTATTAGTGTGTCATATGTGGACCAAAATTGTAGACCTCTATCTTTCCTGTATTTGAAATTATTGGGAGGCTTATCCACTGATCAAAATTGACTTGTTAACAGTAGTCGTCTTTTACTTATTATACTTCTTGTCCCAAGCTTTACAAACACCTGTTGACTCTAGCCATCGTTTTCGTCTATACCTGACTGTACAACTAAAGCATGCAACCAGTAATACACCACAAATGACCTGTTAAAATAACAAAAAAAAACACTATTTCATACTTCATTTTCAGCTTAGTTGTTGATATTGCTTGTTAAATAATTATGTTTTACTTAGTTTAATCATTTTGATTGTTTTCGTGTATACAATTTCTTTATATTAATGCATTAGATATCAGCTAAAAACCATATGTTACATTTTAATCCAATTTGTGGCTATAATTGATTCATTCTAATGTAACTAAAATTCAGATAGCAATGCGCCAATGCCTACTTAAGTGGTCTTCTTGTTGTTTAGCTATACTTGATTAGCTTTTGCAACAAATAAGTGTACTGTTGAAGTTTGTCATTTTTGGTTATGCTTTTCTAAATTAACCTACTGAATGTTCATGATCAAGGGGAATCTGGAGCTGCATGAGAAAGTCGGTTTAGATAGCAATTCCCCGGACACCCATCGAATAATCTATGAACATCTATTCAAATTTCAAGCTATTGACTTACTAGAACAATGCTCCTATCATTTCAGGTAAAAGAGGAGAAGAGAGGACTCCTTTAAGTTGGGAAACCCGACTAAAGATAGCTCTAGGGGCAGCACGAGGCATAGCAAAAGTTCATGAGGAAAATGGGGGAAAGCTTGTCCACGGCAACATAAAATCATCAAACATCTTTCTAAACCCTCAACAATATGGTTGTGTATCAGATCTTGGTTTGTCAACAATTATGAGTCAGCTAGCTCCACTTGTTGCTCGTGCTGCGGGCTACCGGGCTCCTGAGGTCTCAGATACACGCAAAGCCACACAACCATCGGATGTTTATAGCTTTGGTGTTGTATTACTGGAGCTCCTCACTGCTAAATCCCCTGTCCATACTACTGGCGGGGATGAGCTTATACATTTGGTCCGATGGGTGCATTCGGTGGTAAGAGAAGAGTGGACTGCTGAAGTGTTTGACCTAGAGCTAATGAAGTACCCAGGTATAGAAGAAGAGATGGTGGAGCTTTTACAGATTGCAATGGCATGTGTGGTCAGAATGCCAGACCAGCGTCCAAAAATGGCGGATGTAGTAAAAATGATTGAAAATGTAAGGCGACCGATTGACTTTGAGAACCGGCCATCTTCGGAAGCTAAATCAGAAAGTTCAACTCCCCTGCCGCCATCACTTCCAGAGACCAAACTGCAAGCTCCAGAATGATTGACTGTTTTACACTTTCCTTTTCTCCAGCATCTTTGTGTTGTCTTAACATTCAAATACAAGTCTAAAATGTAACTGCATCTATTCACAAACTTAGTGAACTCAAAAATTCGTGCATGTATTTTGCAACCTGAGCCACGTCAAGGCTGAGTCAGGTTATGTTATCTATCTGTGTAAGTTATTAAGGGGGTGTTTTTTTCTTTCTTTTTTGGTCAGGATTATTAAGAGGGTGTTTAAACCCATTATTGATGATTAATTTGTAGTCTAATGTACCCTCTACTTCTTTTGTTATCAAAGTTCCATTACATTTTTGCTGCCTGAGGCAAGATTTGACTCAATATCCTCAACATTATACCTTGTGACCTTGTCACATCTAACACCAGGATCTACATAGTCTACACTCATCAATATCATGAACTTGAAATATCTATCTCAAAAATAGTTGGAACATGTCAGTTTCGATGCTCGAAGTCTAGCGGATAACAAATATGGACTTTTTTCATATGGATATTTAGATAAATAGAGCACATGTGCAAGAGGCATAAAATGATTAAAAGACAGATACAAAGCACATTGGTGCATTATTGAATTTTGAGAGTTTATGTATACAAGTATATGTGTCTGTATTATTCTTGTCCTGACCCTCATGATGAATATAATTGTAGTATCTAAATCCTGGCAAAATCATTTTGTAACATCTAGCACCTTTGGAAGATACTACCACCTTCTTATTATTATTTTTTCTTTATTAAATTATTAATCCTGGATGTGCACACAATGTGGTCATGTGTGATGTACAGAAAAGTGGGAACACCATTTGCTCAAAGTAGAATCTTGATAATCAATCATTAGACAGGTAGATTATATAAATACATTTGACAATTACAGAAAACAAGATATTGTAATTAAAGGAGATAAAAGTAGGTTAATAAAAGAAAATGACAGATAAGAATATTATTTACAATCTAAATATCAAAATGATAAAAAAGCAAAAATAATATGATGCAATAAGTATTACTACTAATAAACATTTTAAGAAAAAGGCTCCATTAGCATCACAGCATGAGTGTAATTTAAATGTATTAAAATTCCATATATATATATACCAGTTTTTATATTCTTTTTTAGAAAAAACCACAAATATATTATTAAATGAGTTATAATATTAAAAAAAAACTCTTTTTTTTTGGTTTGTAAAATTACTATCAAGGGGTCAATAGGTAGGATAAGAGCAGAGGAACAACTAGGTGGTCTGAGACTCAAGAGGGGGGTTGCAACATCAACAGATACACACATATATACATATAGAGAGAGAGAAAGGGGTCAGGCTGATTGTAATTTTCTCTCTCTATAATTGTACCATCAGGGGAGGATCATCAAGGTAAGTATTTGTCTATGTGTGTGTGTTTTATTGGTGTATGTATGTATGTATGTGTTTATTTGTATGAGTTTGTGAGTAATTTGATCTGGGTTTTTTGAAGGGTAGGTGATGGCATCAAAGAGGATCTTGAAAGAACTCAAGGATCTGCAGAAAGATCCTCCAACTTCTTGCAGTGCTGGTACAAATTTACCATTCATTTCTATTTTTTTCTCATTTGTATTTCTTGTTTTTAGTAGTTATTGTTCTTGATATGTGTATTTTTCCAATATTGTGTTTTTCTTATTAATCTGCAAGAACTTAGCTGATTTTGCTTAAAGTTTTAAACTTTATATGATTATGGCCTTGTATTGTTGTTGGTTTTGGTTGGCTTGGGCTGATTTAGTGTTTTTGGTCTGTTTTATTTGATATTTTGACTGGAAAACAGTCAAAACACACTGACACATACACTCTCACAAGACATGTATATTGCTAAAGTTGAAAGTTTTTTTTTTTTTTTTTCCGGAATTGCTTTTTGATATGGTATTTTTGAAGTATAAATTGGATATCATGGCAAATTGAAACATTCTCCCTAACAACTTCCTATTGGAACATATATATGTCTGTATCTATTGTAATTTATTGGTTATTACCGAAGACATTAAGACTTAGAAACCAGAACTAAACATCCAAAAGTACTTTTAGATGGCATCCAAATGAACATGAAATTATTAGTAGATTCTGTGCTATTGAGAAGATCATCTCTTTGATTCATCTTTACTTATATTAATATGTATGCAGGCCCTGTCGCTGAAGACATGTTTCACTGGCAAGCAACAATTATGGGTCCTCCCGACAGCCCGTATGCAGGTGGTGTCTTTCTTGTTACTATACATTTTCCTCCGGATTATCCTTTCAAGCCACCTAAGGTACTCATTAACTTAATTCTGTTTGGGAATTGGCAAATTATGTGAAAGCTTAGCTACGCTCTTCTACATAGGTGTTTTTGCTGTATGCCTTAGTTGCAAAATGTAAACTTTTTAAAGTTATAATTATTTTGTGGGCACACAGTATTTGAGTGTGTAGGCACAAGGCCAATATAGCTCTTATAACTGAGGCAAAAGTAAATAGCTTTTATTTATGTTTTTTTGCTAAATTTTAAATAGTAAACTGTATGTTGATTGTGAAAAACTACCAAAATTTTATGTACTGCTTTATTATTATATTAATTGATCTCTCATTACAATCACATGTAATGATGCATTAATTTTTAAAAACTGTTATTGAAGACTAAGATCTAATATGTTTAACATGGTTTGAACAATCACATGCATTCTACTTTTTTTTCTCTTATTTAAATATTAATTTTAATTTTACAAATAGTTCTATTCCAGTAAGAAATCAGTCCTGGAAATATACGCTCCTTTAACACTTAATTATAGTTTGCTGTTTTGGTCTTTAGCTTCTTACAAATTGTAAACAAAATATTTAGACACTCTGAATCAGTTTCTTTGGTTTGGATTATGTTAGCTTGAACCATTGCGAGCAATTGACCACTAAACCTAAAAACATATGGTATGATTATCAAAATGCATCTGCATGTTAGGAATGGTGCATTCTGTACAAGTGTGCATGAGGAATGTATCAGTTGTAACTGAATAATCATTTGAAACTTTCCAAGTATTCTAATGCTGTGGTAGCTTGGTAGAACCTTATTGTTAGCTATGCTGCAGAAATTTGTCCCACTCGATTCCCTCACTTTAATACTCATTTGTTCCTTTAGTGTTATGCCCTGTGCATATTTGTTGCAAGTCCTTTTTAAGTTATTTTAAATCCTGGAATGAATAGGTTGCATGTGCAAATTAGGCCTTGATTATTTCATATGTCATCAGTTGGTTATATCTGTTATTTGATTTTCACTCGCATCTCTTATGATAGTAGGGGCTTTTGGCGATGCTGGCATTTATACAAAACATTCTTTCTTTCTTTGTATCCATACTTTTAGTTTTGGTGTAGATTTGTAAACATAAAAAGTAGGTAAATTAGTTCGTTCAGAGTAGCCAAATATCCGGATTCTGTATATGTGAACGCAATCATATTATGCTCTTGTATGTGTGAAGACATGAACATTGAGCTCAAATGAGACCTTAATTCACATTTCACAAGTTCGTGATTTAACTGCCAAGTAGTTCTATTTTCTACCGCAATGATAATCTGTTAGGAAAGAACATGTTTTAGAGGTATGTGACCAGTACTAGGATATCTCGGTTTCTTTCCTCCCAGTATCATTTTTATTTTCTTGTAACTTTTCAGGTGGCTTTCAGGACTAAGGTTTTCCACCCAAATATCAACAGCAATGGCAGCATTTGCCTTGATATTCTAAAGGAACAGTGGAGCCCTGCTCTTACCATTTCTAAGGTAGCTATTTACTCAAACAACCTGACTTGTTAAAATCCTTTCTTACCCTTGAGAACATAAAGATTTTTCGACGAGAAATAAAAAATGGCAAAGGAAACAAACAAGCAAAAAAATAAATTCTACTCTTTATGCTTAGAAATTTTTCCTGGCATTTGTTCTTCCTTGCAAGATATACAGTATTTATAGTTTTTTTATATGTAGGACCTCAAGGTTCGGAGTAGTGTTCCACCAAGTAATTTTTATATATGTACTGCAGTATGTACTGGACATACTATCTACGAAACTTTGTAATATACGCTGCAGTACATATATAAAAGCTACATGGTCTAGCATTAGTCCTAACTTTGTAGTACACTGAACTCTTTCCTATATATATATATGTGTGTGTGCGTGTGTGTGTGATTGCAATTGTTTATGGTGATAAATTTTCTTTTCATTTATTCTTGTTCCGGTGAACAAGCGTAAGGAAAAGAACTAAAAAGATATCAAAGTATCATGCTCTACCTCTACAAGGGATATGCAAGTTGAGTTGGATTTAATGTCTAGATGTACAGTAAACAACAATGTCAATTGGCATTAGGGAAGCCTGCTTGTTGTAGATAGTACATCCAATTGATTGCTCATTAAGTGGTAACTGGTTAATCTTTTGGTTTTTTTTTTTTGCTTTGGGATTATATGATAATGGGTAATTTACTGTGCAGATAAAAATAGTGTAATTATGATGTTCTTCCACTGCTTAAGATATAATATATTGCTTAAAGTTTGGCTTTCTGTATTGGCATGCTGAAAATGTCCACTATAGATACCAAGTAAAGAATAGACTCAAATATGTAGACGTATATCTCCTAGATGTCTAATTTCTATAATTCTATAATTGTTTATCTGTTAAAATTTTCTTGTTTAAATTTAGGTTTTGCTGTCTATATGTTCTCTGTTGACGGATCCAAATCCTGATGACCCCCTTGTACCGGAGATAGCTCACATGTACAAGACTGACCGGAGCAAATATGAGACAACTGCACGAAGCTGGACCCAAAAGTATGCAATGGGTTAAGTTGTTTCCATGCATGAGATGGCTCCTGGTTCTTGTGCATTGAAAAAACTCCTTTTTTTATTGTATGAAACAATGAAAGTGAAATCTGTCTGTTTAAGATGGACCAGATAGGAAACCGTGGAACTTGATCTTTTTAATCGCACTTATGCTTTCTTTTCGTATTGAAAATTGGCTTTAATAGCATATATATCCCAGTATTAAATTGCTTTTCAGTTGCAATAATTTAGGGTTCAGACCATTGCCTAGGTCATTGCATGGTTTTTGTGGCTACCCATTAGTGACTGAACAGTTAATTCATTTCTATAATTTGCAAGGTATCTCAATCATATCCACAAATCTGGTTGGAATTTGAGATATGATACAACAATACACCCTGTGTTGTAGATAAACATTTAAGTTTTCAACTCCTTGTTTGATCATGCAGCAATGTTTATAAGATATCACATTTCACCTATGGCTTTCAATGGTTGTCTGTCACCCAGGCAATGGTCTGAACTCTTAAAAAACATGAGAGGATTACTGAAAAGATATACAGCTTTGGTTTCTAGGATGGCTAGGTAAGGGAAAGAGACACTTGGTGCAGGTTTCATAGACTGAACTAGCAATGAGTTTGTATGTAATTGTTGTATATTACCATATTTCATGTCTGATTCCGCAATTTTGTGATATGCTGACAGTCTGAGTCCTGACACGGTCATGCCTTGGTCCAACTTTGTTGGATTGTAACCATTGGCGGCCTTGACCCAGTGCAGGCTGTGCAGGCGCACTGGGCCCACTGAGGTCAAGGGGCCCAAAAATTTTAGAGTCCATTAAGTATATATATGTATATATGTAATTTTTCAATACATATTTTTAAAAATCCAATAAAGTCCCATCTTTTATTAGTTTATTTGGGTTCATTAGAGGCCCACTTGACAGCTCCTTTTCTACATCAATTACTAATTTCCATTAAGAATCATTGAATTAAGAATCATTCATCCATTTTTATAACAATTGTCAGGTATTCTAATCCTTATTATCTTTATTAAATATGCATAAACATGTATCATAATTACTATTTTTTTTATATTTTTATATGACGTGGTTGAATCTTTGTACTATATTATATATAAATATTATATATATACACAATAGGTAATGGTTCATTATTAATAAATTCTTGATTAATAATTTTAATTTTGTATACATTAATTTTATATCTTGTATTATGCATCAACTTTTTGATTTTTGATGTGTAAAATAACTGCAAGCGCACAGTGGTTAATTTTAGCAAATACAGGTCGATCCACAGAGAGTATGAAATTTCAAAGCCCTAACAAATAAATCAGGTGAACTAGACAATAAGATTTGGGGAAAGTTTTAATTAACCTAATTAGCAAATAAAATCAAATAATATGGAAAACCTAGGAATCCGAATCCGATAATCAATCACAATTAACATCAACTTGCCC
>PHNY01167201.1:3678-14579 GCA_003724115.2 Anethum foeniculum | reverse complement strand
TCTCATATTAATTGTATTTTGCATTGATTTGGATTTTTATTTGATAGATTTTATTGTTTTATTGTAGGAAATAAAGAATCCATGACTTGGAAGGATTTGGAGCAAAAAGTCCTATTTTGGACTGAATATAGAAGAAAATTCGTATTATTGGGCTACACGGACTGCAAATACTGTTTGGGCCATATCTTGAGATTCAGAAGTCAGATTTTGATGATCTTACCGTCCACACGAAGCTTGTGAGATTTTCCATGATTCTAAGATGGTCCAATAAGAAAAGTCCAATAGGAAGAGCCCAGAAACTGAGGAGCAAAAGCAGCTTCGAATTTAACATAAAAAACCTATTCTATTATGAATATCTATTTTGTGTATTAATTAGAACATTAAAATACTTTTTATTATTAGATATAACATCAGATTTTATTAGTTTTTAGTATTAGTTTTATTATAAGGGGGAGAGAGGAGAATACTTACGTACTATATACACATAGCTAGGGTTTATGTTCTTCATCTCTTCCATTAGCAAATTATGTAAGCTTGGATCTTGATTTCTTCATTAATATAAAGTTTGAGGTATTATTTATCCCCTTTCTTGTTTTGTTAATATATGTTTTGTATGGCTTTCTTCATTATTCTTGTTGTTTTTACTGTTAATATGAGTGAGTAGCCATTTTCTAGGGCACAAGGGAAAACCATGTTTACACCATTGTAATGGCTTGATTTTCACTGTAATTTGATTGGCTTAAGTGATTCTAATTGATATGTTTTAATGTTTAGTTTGTGTAATTGTATGTAATAATGGTAATAGGTCGAGAGATAATGTACTAATTAGAGGTATACATACAGTTAGCTGAATGAATGTGCATGCGAGAGGATCATTGGATTTCTGAGAACGTTGATACTCGAGGTAGATTGGCATATGTTCTAATCACTTGACCAATTAAATTACTAAAAGCTATTAGTGTGTAATCATGTTTCGAGAGTGTTGATACTTGAGAGAGATTGACAAATTCTAGTTATGTGACCACTTTATTCGCTTTAGCTTAGGAACTAGTTTGGTGTAAGCATGGTGAACTCAATTGCCCTAGACTTTTAATTAATTGATTTTAAAACACCTTTATTTGCATTGTTTAGTTATAGAAAATTCTCAACCATCGTTGTTACTGTAGGAACAACTTACAATAATCAGATTAAAATTCTTGAGACTTTTCTCCTTGTGGATTCGACCCGTACTTGCTAGTATCTGCTAACCACAGACACCGTGCACTTGCGGTGTATATAAAATAACTCATCAGGTGCTGAATAGCTCTTTTTGCTATCATTTACTTTTATCTGAACGTTGATTCGTGCATTCTACACATGAACTTTTTAGTTGCTATTAATAATTTGGTTGTACATGTCATCATGCTACTTTTGCATCCAGTTTTCACTCGTAGAGTGGGGGAGTTTCTTTTTATTCGCAATGTCGTGAACTTATGAATTTTATATTATCGTTATTGAAGTGCTATATTTATTTTTCATTTGTTCTAATGGTGATGCCATACGTGAATTCTTTTTAAGTGACATTGTCTTGTCACGTCAGTATGTTATCGTCACATTAAATTTATTAGCCAAATCATCAGCATTTCACAATATAATTTTACTTGAGTTAAATTTTTTATTAAATTTTTATCTTACCCGATTTTATGATTGAAATAAAACCGACATAAACCGAATTGAGCTTTTTAAAATTAAATTTGATGGTTCTATAATGATTACAGTTTTCAATTTTTAAAATGAAAAACATATATTTCCGGCTCTGATTTTATTCAGAAACCAGTTCGAACAGGCCCTATACTCTGCTATAGATAGTAGGCGTCTATAAAATTTTGAGGTATATCTTGATCTCAAAAAATAAGTGGGTATCCAATTTCATATATATATTTTTTTTTACAGGAGGTGTCCAAAAATTTTAATCTTATTTATGAGAAGAGAAAGTATCCGCCCGTGCGAGTCGTGTTTCCAAGTAACACATTATAAAGGTTTGGAAATTCAAAAATAAGCATTTCAAATGTTAGAAAGAAAATGTGACTGTTTGGGAAATCTTAAAATAAGTAACTTATGACTTAAAATGAATAAGTGACTTATAAGTAATAAGTAGATAAATGCTTATAAGTTGTATAAGTGCTTGGTACATTTCAGAATTTTTTTTACTTAAATAAACTAAAGTAAATAATTTTTAAATATAATTATCTTAGTTCGTGAATTATAAGTTAGATTAACATTTTAAAACATATATTTAAAAACTAAAGTTAATAAAAAAGGGAAAAATTAAGTGCCCGTTTGGGAAATCTTAAAATAAGTAACTTATGACTTAAAATGAATAATTAGCTTATAAGTGGTAAGTAGATAAATGCTTATAAGTTATATAAGTGTTTGGTATATTTCATAAAAATTTTTACTTAAATGAATTCAAATAAATAATTTTTTAAATATAATTATCTTAGTTCATGAACTATAAGTTACATTAATATTCTAAAACATATGTTTAAAAACTAAAATTAACAAAAAAGGAAAAAATGAAAATAAGTTGAGAAAAAGTACGTCAATACCAACATTCAACTTATCAACTTATAAGTTGTAAATTTGACTTATAAGTTGGGCGGACAAACACTAGTCGATAAGTACTTACGGGCTTATAAATCAATAAGTTGACTTATGCAAACATGCCAAACAGACCCTNTTGAGAAAAAGTATGTCGTTACCAACATTCAACTTATCAGCTTATAAGTTGTAAATTCAACTTATAAGTTGGGCTGACAAACACTCGTCGATAAGTACTTACGGGCTTATAAGTCAATAAGCTAACTTAATAGAAATGCCAAACAGGGTAATATGATTAAGTGTTACAAAGAAATATTGTTTCGAATATATTTTTTCCTCTAATTTGTGCTAAAAGTAACAGATAATTTTAGTTTCAGAAAATGAATTACAGTACGTGTTTGTCTGAAATTGTTGTTTCTAGCTTCCAAATGCGTTTTTCTTTTTCTTTTTGCTAAATCCAAATGCGTTTTCTTTGCTTTCATTGTTTGTACAACTATTTACAAAGCAAAAAAAAATAAAAAAAAATTCTCTCTGATTAATTTCAAATAAATTACTGTGAGCTTAGGATGTTCTATAGTGTAAAAAGATTTTTATGAATCAAAAAAGTTTCCCACAGTTACATTTATACCTCTGTATTCAGAAGGGAAATTCTCTAAACCTCACCTCAGAATTACAATCTGCTTTGTGCAAAAATTAATAAATATAAATAAATTTTAGACGAATATGGTTTTAATGTTCAACATAATTTTATAAAAAATTATATGTACTTATATATATTAACTTCAAATAACCTTTCTATAAGTATACTCCTCAAGCTCTTGTCAAAAAATATTGTGTCTAAAGAACATCAACAATTCAACATGCCAGACTTCGGCTCCCTGGCTTTGGAATCCTAACTCAGCCACCTACGACCCAGCTAGTACTTTTGTAGTGTTTACAACCAAGAACCCAACTTCTTCACTTCTGTACATATTGGTGTCAAATACTAGAAGAGAGCTTTGATAGAATTCAATCTTCCCTTCTATTCGATAAAGGATTGTCAAACCTTATATTATGCATCCTTATTTTCATAAGTTTTCTTGCTATATAAAATTAAAAATTGCAGAAATGAAGATTTCACTAAGGCTCTGTTTGGATCGGGGGTTGAGAGAGAAAGGGTTGAGTTGGGTTGGGATGGGTTAGGCTAAATTGGGTTAAGATGGATTATGTTAGGTTGAACCCCTCCCTCATTTGAATGTAAAGGTTGGTTAGTGAAGGGTTCAACCTTATCATGTTTGGATGGAGGGTTGGGTATAAGTTACTAGAAAAATTTTGTCGGAAATTTTTTACGATAAAAAAATTCTCCGAAAAAAATTTTCTAGTAAAAAACTTTTTGAAAGTTTTTCCCAAGAAAAGATTTCTCAGAAATTTTTCACGACAAAAAAATTTATCGGGAAAAAATTCTCGAGAAAAAATTTCTCAGAAAATTTTCGAAAAAATTTCTAGGAAATTTTTCCCGACAAAATTCTCCGAGAAAAAAAATTTCTCGAAACTTTTTCTCGATAAAAAAAATTTTCGGAAACTTCTCACGACCAAAAAACTTCTCGGAAGGAATTTTCCGAAGAAAAATTTTCTCGAAAAAAATTTCCCGAGAAAAAGTTTCTCGAAAATTTTTCACGACAAACTTTTCTCGGAAAAAATTTCTCAAAAGAATAATCTCGAAAAAAATATCCGGGGAAAATTTTCTCCGCAAAAAATTTCAGAAAATTTTCCCGAGAAAAAAATTATCAAGAACTTTTCTCAACAAAATTTTCTTGGAATTTTTTCCGAAAAAATTTTCCCCAGAAAAAAAATTTCTCGAAAAAAATTTCCGGGAATTTTTTTTTTTCGAGAAAAAAATTTCCGGATAATTTTTCCCGAGAAAAATAATTTCTAAAAAAATTATTTTCTTGAAAAAAATTCTCGGAAAAAAAAATTTTCAAAAAATTTTCCTAAAATTTTTCATGAGAAAAAGAAAATGATGTTGGGCAACTTTTCACAACACCCCAATTTGGGGTGTTGAAACATTATCCCTTTTCTATTGGAATTGAACCCTCCCCAACACCAAGCTTAACCTCTAGAATCCCAACCCTCCATTTCAATTTTTTTCCCAAATAGGGGTTGTAAAATTTGGACCCAACCCAACCCAACCCAACCCATCCTAACCCCCAATCCAAACATAGCCTAAGAAAAACAATTATAAATAGCACTATAACAGAGCTGTCCATATAGTTCCTACTAAGCAACATTAGTAATATAATTAGACACAAAAGTCCCAGTACCGCTATATAAAGCAGAAATACATTTTCATCATTCCATACGATCTACTTGGAGAATATAGAACTCCACTACTTCAACTTCGTGCTTCTTTGAGAGCAGGGTCCCTTCAGATAGAAAAAAATAGGTTAGAAACAAATGGTTTGGACTTTATTTAAAAAGTATACGATAAGTTGAACATATAAGAGCACGTTTCAGACCTTTCGATGCGATCAAGAATGAGGAGCCTTGGTCCAGGTGGGATTCGTACATCTCGAAGAGCACTGATTTATGTTATAAGAACTCAAAGTCAGGAATATTATCTGCTATTAATTTGAACAAAGAAAATGAGTCAAGTTTAACTGCTTGCCTGTCAGTGAGCAAAGGCAAAGTATTATCTGTTAATAAGCCCTTCTTAAAATTCTTTTCGTAATTCTGGAGGCCAAGGCTTGACAGCATGCTTCTAGTTTTATTATATCGAACATCTTCAACAGGGGGCTTCAAGAATTTTTCCCCTACCTGCATCACCACACACAATATAATTTTGGGGACAGATCCATCAAAAATAAATTCACACTTTTAGCTAACATTTTTCTTCTTTTTTTTTTTTGCGCTAACCCTCTACATCCCGTAAAGGGAGCGAGGGAAATACCGCTACACCAAGAGGGAGGGTTTCAGCTTAACATTCCCAACTATAAAGTGCACAAGTGTTTAAATTGCAACAAATGAATGGTCACATATTTATAAGTTATTGTATTTTACTCACC
Organism: Anethum foeniculum; assembly: GCA_003724115.2. Taxonomy (NCBI): domain Eukaryota; kingdom Viridiplantae; phylum Streptophyta; class Magnoliopsida; order Apiales; family Apiaceae; genus Anethum; species Anethum foeniculum. The sequence goes on along the minus strand of PHNY01167201.1, from coordinate 8,958 downwards.
CAATATGAAAGATCTGTGTGCAGCAGTATTCATGTAAAATGGAACTCAACTAGCGAAAAAAAAATCCAACTGTATTCAGGCGCAAGATCAAACCACATAAACTGGCAAGTGCACAATTCTAATAAGGAGCAAGTTCCACTCGTGTACCATCACAAATTCACTGGTAATAAGAGAATTAGACCATGATCCGGTCCATGGATATATTCAGGAACACAATTTCAAATCCTGGATTTGTATATTATTGTAACTTTTAGTGCAAGACATAAGATTTCTTTCCAGACAAAGTGGAAGCAAGAGAAAATTGGTATACAATCAATTCCAGAAACTAACTTTGATAGGTAGGCAACCAATCTATATTAGGGCTCTCGATAGTACTTGTACCTTCTGTTCAAACGATCTTTAGCGCCTAGGCATAATGGAAATTCATATGTTTCAATATGTAGGAATAGACAAAAATTTCCAAGCAGGACATTTATTTTATATGAACTACATATAGGTACTTCATTGTAGTTCAGTGGATATTTATAGCTCAACCATCCATCTTGAAGGTGGCTATGCAGTCTTAGTTGCTGCATGCATAGCACTTGCCGACACTCACAAACATAAGAAACATACGTTTAAGCCAAAAACGCTAGCAATTCAAAAAACACTAATCAATCCTACACAATAGGGCCATTATATAATTGTTTCTCCCGCTCAAGTACCTTGAACAATCCACCCTGAACCAGTGCAAAGAAAAGGCCTGATGTCACTACACTTGCAGCCTGATTAGGACCACCCATACCACTCACCAATGAAAACATAGCTCCAGAACCAAAAGCTGCAACCATACTGCAATATGAGATTCAGCGATTAACAACCATAGATCAGCGCACATTTAGAAAAATAAGTAAAAAGCCCATTTGGCTTACCTTAAAAGGCTAACTGGTACTACAAGATAATTTTATAATTTACAAGTAAAAGTAATTTTTTCACTTACAAGTCATTATTTGCGGGATAGTTCAGTAGTTGATGAGCAGCTTATAAGTCATCATATATAATAAGAAATAGTAATATAAGCTATGTATGATAAGGGCAGTACTAATATTTATCAAGTCACACTACAAATGAAAAGACAAAAAATAAGGTAAGAAAACACCTAATATTTACTTCCTACCTGTCAACTTCTAAGTGACAATTAAGACATTCTAATTATTCTTCAAGCAGATCAAATTTTATGAATTAATTTGACTACTAATAAGATTTACCCAAACAAGATATGCACTGTATAATAGTTTAAGCATCTATAAAAACAACCAATAATATGTACAGAAAGACAATTAGTTTATTATTAGCATATCAATGAGACCATATCCATTCTATAGTGTGCTCGAGCATCTCTTAACATATAGTTACATACTTGACTTGATGTAACTTAGACCACTATTATTCATACGTATACAACGCATGCTAAGCGCTATCAGAATGTAACATGGTCATCCAAGCTTTCACAAGTAGAATAAAATTAATTAACTATCGATATGGACACCAAATATTTTGCATCAATTAGCAACCTAAATTCTCTCCTGCAAGCTCTTAAAAGTTGCAAATCATATAAACTAATGAAGCAGTTCGCACCCCAATTAACAAGTTGGATAAGTAGAATTCAAATGCCAGCTCAAACTGAACTCAAACAACCAGCCGTGGAGTCTCTTGGCAGAACATACAAGATATCATATAGATATCACCTAGGAATTAGGTACTGATAACGCCACATGTACAAGCTCCACTTCTTGACAGATATATAATAATAAGCTCAATGAACTAATGAAATCACGGTAAAGGATTAAAGAAGAAAGATGGGGTATTGCAAAAACTTGCCTAGATTGGACATCCTCCTTGCCTCGTACTCGTTTCATAACGCAAGTAATGCCAGCATTCACACCTGTCATGACAGCAAAATTACGCGCCTGTACCAAAGGACCCCCTGCAAGAGCCTGTAAAAAAACAATGCTCTAATTGTTATAGAAACAAAAAGTTCTCCACAAACTTAAAGTGCTGGTATCTGGGAAGAAATATGTATTTACTAACATACTGGCTCCAGTTCACCGGAAAGATGTGTCTCAAACACGGATGAACCGGAATCGGACCTAAAACATCTCGATTATGTACTGATGCTTGATCAAACTTTTTTTTTAAAAAAAAAAAAAACTAATAAAACTAAGAGGCCAGTTAAGCAGATTGAGTGGTCAAATAGAGCTCAATAAACCCAAAAAGACTCATTCATCAATATATCATTTCTTAAACTTATATGTTCCCAAATAGACACAAGTTGATACGTTTCCAGTACACGGATACGACCCGAAATCCGAAACAATAAAATTGGCAGCCCTAAAACAAACCCACAAAAAAACAAGGAAAGAAAAAAAAAAACAACCTGGGCTTGCTGAAGAGAAGGCATAGCCTGGGGATTAAGTCGCGTCGTAGGAAAAGCAGAAGAAAGATCATTAGTAAGAGTTCCCATAAAGCCACCAATAGCAGCTCCTTGAGCAGCGCTTGTGAATGTAACAACAGCAGCTTCAACAGGCAAAGACTGTTTAGCAAGCCATGATTTAAACCCAGTTTCTAATTCTTTGTATTTGGTTTGTAATTGGCTTATTGGGTTCTCTGTTTGACTAATCATTAACATCTTCTTTGTCATCTCCGCCATGGCTTGCTTTCCTTGTTCCACCATCTTTACTTTATTTTGTGTGTGTATAGAGATAGAGATTGTATGTATGTATTGTTGTTTTTTTTTTTTATGGTAATTGTTTGGATGTTTTTTCCTCTTGGGACTGTGACTGTGATGCCCAGGCCTAACCTTAACCTAACTGTTTTCCTTCAATTATTTATTTACTAAATAATTATTCATTAATTGCTGAAATTTAAATTCTTTTTCATTTCTGTTAATCGCATAGACAAGTGAAATTCATGATTTAAATGGTCCTTAATAATTAAAGATGAAACCAAATATTAATATTGATATGCTTGTAAATAATGGGGATTTAAACACTTTACACTATAAAATATTATGATAATCAATCAAAATATTCATTAGAATATAAATATTACATGTCCAAATTTATTCTTAGGGATAACTTATCTATTGAGTGTTGTTGGAACCTAAAACAGATATCTGCACAGTGGTTTAGATGACCAAAGTTTCAGTCTGTTTCTCTGTGGAGTTCATAATATACTTCTCCTTGAGCACATTCATTGTTGCCATCTTTTAACTATGTATCAAACCAGAACAAAAGTATGCTAAGCTTCTCTAAATTAAACTCTAAATTCCCAGCAAATATGACTTCAGTCCCTTGATTTTCAACATTCTCAGAGTTTGATTTTTCATATCAAACCGATGAGAGGCCGTTATGTCAGCAGCCATCTCTACAAGACTACAACACAATGATGAATATGAGGAGGACTAATAGAGGAACTGGTACGAGGATGTTTGACGATGAAACCAGGCCCCCAGAGAACTCTTTGTTGCTGCTCTTTTGTATTGGCGGAGATATTAGTGTATCATTTGATCCCTTCATCCTGCATTTCCAATCACTTTCTTTATTAACAACCCAACATTAGATACTTACTCTTGAAAGTTGAAAGACAGGCAACAAGGAAATGAAGAAAATTACGAGTTGGGGTTTGGGCAAAATATGATATTGTATTCATAAGCATTGCATGTAAAGATGCTGGTGCCATCATCAAATGCATAACTATAAGCCTTCGGACAAGCTCTCTTAAAAATGGTTGAATAAAAAGATGGCTGACATGTTGTCGGGTTTGCAAATTCCCCACTGCAGCAGTATTGGTCTTGTCCAAATGCCTCGCAGGCACTTTTACATGCAACCACTCCCTCTGTCTCTCCACCATCCGCACTAGCAACCTGAAGTTCTTTCGGACAACCTGGTCAATTTCAAATTCCTATAGTTAAACAGACAAAGTTACACATTATACATATCTACATTGTTTGTCAGAGATAACCCATATGCTAGCTGCCTGGCTGTGTTGTACAAAGGCTGGAGGCAGTATATGATTTCAGTTAATGTATTTGAGTTAACTTTTCGCTCTACCATACAACCAGTAAACAATAGGAATAAATCTCAAATTTTTAAGCATCGGTGTTTTAGATAAGCGGTGGAGAATTGTTAGATCATAAATGTATATATATTTTCTTAAACAAAGGAAGTAGTTAGGTAGGTCATATGCATTTTAATCAAGTTAAAAATCGTTACCCATGTTTATATCTGTAGCACAGCCTGTGGCATAACATCCACCATATATGCTGCGAGGTGCAGCAATAAGTGGCAAATTGTAACCATCCACAAGACTAACATCATAAAAGTCCGTCTCGTTACCATGACCAAGGGTCACCTCAAACAGGGAGGCAGGTGGAGTGGCGCCAATGCCACCACATTCCAGCTTTCCTCCGCAGTCCCCTGTGCGACATGTACCAGCACCAGTTGCATCAAATGTGCAACCCGTTCTTGCCCAGATTCGACCTGACCATCCTGGAACGCTAGGGATGCTCACACTCTGTCCTGACGCCAGCTCAAATCCTGTGGTAGGAAGCTGAGGAGTTCCTGAACCAGAAAGTGTCCCAGGCCATATCGTGTACCGACAGTAGTTTGTTATGGTGAATGTGCAGGAGCCAGAAGAAAAGAAGAGACAAAAAAGAAGCAAAAATAAAGCGATCGTCATTTTCACCGATCTCATGCTCATCAACATATCTGATTAAGAGCAACTTAGCTTGTTTATGCACTGTTATTATTATTGTACATGGGATCACAGGGATGAGAAATATATAGTGAGATTGAAATAAAGTTTCATGCGGACAGAATATTGTAGTTTAGTTGCTAGTTCAATCAGCCGTAAGATTACTTTTAGGTTTAAGATTGTCTTTGTTAGAAAGTGGGAATAAATTTACAGAGAAGCAATCCCTTCCTTTGGCAAATTAAGGAGGATGTCCACGAAAGGCAAAGTACCTCCGCATCCACAACCACGTAGAGAATCAATAACAGATTGTGGTCTCCACGGATTTGATCTAATTATACACAAGTTGTATTTTTTGTTATTTTTCCGAGGAGAAAAAAATTCATTCTCGTATTCCAAATATTTGTTAAAAACTATTTGTTGCAAGAGATTCACAAGAAACTGGTCTTCCAGTATACAATATATAATACTGTATTGTAAGGAAAAAAAACTTGATACAGTTCTAATCCACAGATAACTTAGAAGAGGCTTTTTCAATAATATAGGGGT
>PHNY01167195.1:4647-31038 GCA_003724115.2 Anethum foeniculum | reverse complement strand
GCAATTCTGACTTCTCTACATTGGGACTTAGGAGCATTCAGCATTTTATTTCTGCTCAGTAGAACACTCTACTGCATGAACAAATCTTGAACTTCTTCCAGAATGAACTACTATCAGACTAAAAGTATCTACATTTGTGTATGTTAAAATACTCTAAGCTCATTATTAAAACTGAGCAATCAGAATAACCTATCTACATGATCATCAAGATAAGTACATTGGGAAAACAAACAGTACATCCTAGTGATAAGAATCACCAGGCTACTATGTGACAGAGTCACAACTGAGTAGGCTTGTTGTATGTTATGTTCAGACACTCGGAATAGAATAATAATAATAATAATAATAATAATAATAATAATAATAATAATAATAATAATAATTCAGAGGATAGAATAGCTTGGATAAGCAGGGTTCAACTGTCCCTCTAGGTATTCTACGTTGGCGAACGGGCTCATCGCGTATTTTAAAATTTTTATAAAATTAATTTTCTAAATTATTTATGCGCACAATGTTTATCCGCACAAAATAAAATTAATTTTCTAAATTAGTATTTATTTCAGCTATTAGGTACGGGTTTCCGTTATCTTACTCATTTTTAAGCCTACATTATATCAATCAACTAATTAGGATTAGTTAGAGTTTAATTTTATTTTAGCAATGATCGTACGAATCATCTTTGGTTTGAATTTTATTTTAGCAATGATCGTACGAATCATCTTTGGTTTGATTCTAATTAATTTAAAATCAATACTATATATAATTTTGTTTTAGTGTTAAACCCGTTATATCAATCAAATCCAACTAATTATATTTAGGTTTTTTATTTTTATTTTAGCCCATATTGAATATTATTTTATTTTAGCTCAAATGAGTAATATATATTATTTTGTTTTAACCCGATATATCGACCAACAGATTATCTTTCATTTTTAATTTTGTTTTAACCTGATTCAATAGTATAATTTTTTTAACCATATCAGTAGTTTTATTATTTTACTTTAGCCGAGGTTAGTAAATCAAACTAATTATATTTAATTTATTTGTATACATATTATAATTCTATTTGTATTTACATAATTATATTGTGAATATCTATTTATAAGATTGCTTTATTTTAAATATAATTATAAATTTAGAGTATGACCAAAATACAGGTGACTAGATGATTACAATAAAACTTTCAATGTTTCATTTTTAAATAATAGTATAACTACGTTAATTTACTCAAATATCTAAATACTCTAATGATAACTAGCTAATAAGCCTGTGTAAGGTACGAGCATTTTCTGTTATATTTACTTTTTAAATATTATTAATGATATGAAATATATTTTTGTAAATATTTTTAGTTGATGAATATGAATAAATTTTTAAAAAAATGCGCAGAAAATATATCACTAAAAGTAGTCGTAGTTAGAGGTTAGACAATTACAAGCCCTTTTCTTCTACACTCTGTTCTTTATAACAAATTATATTGAGTCAATTATGTAATGAAAATCTATTGAAATAATAGAAGTTGAACATGATTATTAATAATAGGATGCTAAAATTAGCGGGCTCGGTTCTAGTTGGACAAAATTTATAATTTTTAAGAGATAAAATGATTATCGTCAGATAAAAAACACATCTACAAAGGAAGAGAACAAAGAAGAGTATTAGTGCACAAGTAAAATTTCAAGTCTCATACTTCATTGAACATAAATAAAATTTCAAGTCTAAGTATTCATTACTTCATTGAATTTCATATTCACTGTGAGAAAAACTTCCTATTGAGTTATTTTTTTAGACTAGATCTGTTACGTTAATAACAATGATCCGGTCAAACAAAATTTCATAACAATGATAGTTAAAATTTTATACCAATAATTTTTAGTTTATAACAACAATGAAAATTTGAGAATTAAAACATTAAAAATGAACCAACTAACACAATAATTAATATTAATAATCTAAAATAGTTAACGAATAGATATGACAGTTCAAGTTATATTATAACATAAAACATGGAACATAGTGTAACATAGCTAATGTAAGTAACGGACATTGGAAAAGTAATATATTTTTTAGAAAAATATCATATAATGGGTACTTTTGCTCATCGTTTCAAGGGAATTTATATTGTTCCTTCGTTGTTTTCACCCCGTCATGCTTCAATGTTTACTATCAGTCTTCTTCGCACTTTAAATTTATCTTTATTTGAAGATCTTAGTTCGATTCGTTATGAAGACAAAATCTTTTATAAAATCTCTTATATTACATGTTAAATTTTGGTTTAAAAATATAACACACACAAAAAAAATTGTAAAATGTTAAATATAAACAAATATTATGAAAAGCAACATTTATGAAATTTATGAAACGTGATCATTGAATTACAATTTAATAGTAAAATATTGTTATGATTAAAACTTAATGTATGTATGTTTAATTCTACATTTGATAATATAATTTAGTGGAACAAGTATGATAACAAAATTTTTCATTAAAATAATAATAATAATAATAATAATAATAATAATAATAATAATAATAATAATAATAATAATAATAATAATAATAATAATAATAATAATCCCGCTACGTGTACAATTATAAAGTTATTATATCAAAATCAGTTAATTATTTAATTATGTGAATATTAAATAAATATCAAATTAAATATAGTCCCAAATATAGCGCACATGTACGTATATAAATAAGTTACTATATTAAAATATTATAATTATGTAAGTCTCAAATCATTTTTGTTATATAAATATTAAAATAAATATAAAATTAAATATAAAAACTATTTATAAAAATATTTAATGACGATTTAATTAATTAAGCCTATGCTACAAATTGATGAAATTATAAATTTAAAACTAGATGTCACAGAGACGGGTTGTGTCAAAAAATTAGTATAACAAAATGAGTTCAGAACTAGGGCCGTAAATGAACAGAGCTGTTCGTGAACAAAACTCGGACTCGGCTCGTTTTCCTAAACTAGCCGACCTTGAACATGAAAATGAGCTCGGATGAGTAAACGAGCCGAGCCGAGCTTTTTGTCTATTCGGCTCGGGCTCGGCTCGAACTCGGCTAACTCGACTCGGCTCGGATAAAGTGTATATATATTAAAAATAATAAATTTTTACTAATCACTTGTATAAAGATTCAAATTTTTTTGACTAATTTAAGACATATTTTTTTACATATTTTACTTATTATAGAGTAAAGTAGATGAGAGTTTTAGAGTTATCCCGGATATTTGATAAAGTGAAAGTGTGAACTGAAATTGCAACAAACAGACATAAACTAAGTACATGTACTTAATTAAGGGGGAAATGAAAAGTTATCTCCCGCTTATAAATATTACTAATAGTTTTAATATTAGGTACTTATACAATCCTACTTGTGACTTGTATTTGATTTTTTTTAACTTTTTATAGAATAATTAATACAAATCCGAATTTTACATCGTATTAAAATGATATAGACTAAGAAACAAGTGTAGAGTGTGAGTGTAAGCATATCATTGTAAGATAAGACTGGTATTTGATCTCGATATAACTTGTAAAATTATAATTTATACTTTAAGATTGGTCGATTATAAAATATATGAGAACTATTAGTAGACAACTCGACTTTGTTCGAACTCGGCTCGAGTTCGGCTCAGCTCGGTTGTTCGTGAGCAAACTCGGATTCGGCTCGCTTATTAACGAGGCGATCTTGAACTTCATTTTCGGCTCGGTTATTAAACTCGACTCGGCTCGGCTTGGTTTAAAAAAAAAAAAACTCAACTCTGTTCGGACAGAACTCGATTCGGCTCTGTATTCGAAACTCATAAGCGAAATATCAAAAATGTAAAAAGTGAAAGTCATGATTATAAACTACCGTAAGAAATTGTTAAAAGAAATTAACATTTACTCATTTTATTATCTTTTATATTATATAATAATTAATAATAATTTACTCCAATATCTAAATACCTTTCTGATGATAATAAAAAGGCGTTGTTTTGATTGAGGAAGTATTTTGCATTTTGCACTGTTATCATTCATAATCTAGTGAATCAAACAATTAAACTTTATTAAATATATTGATGGAAACTTATTTTAAAATCTAGCGAAATAGACAATATTTTTATAGTGACGTAACCGAAATGTATATAACTAATTTGGCAAAACATTAAAACCATATTCGTACTGATCATGATGACTGGGACTTCATACAACTCAAATCAATGAATAAATATATAACTTTAATATATCAATCCTAAATATTAAATAAAACACTCTCACAAGAAGATACAAGGAGATAAAGAGAGCAAAAACAATATATGGGTGGAAAAAACCCACACACTCTCAGCAAAGAAAGACATTTACTCAAAAAAATAATAAGAAGAACAAGGGAAATCAAGAAAAGGGGGCTTATCATCGACCAAAGACCAATGACAGCCCATTTTAGAAATATATTAGGATTTTTGGGATTTTTGGTAAGGAGAGAGAGGACGTGAGGCCAGTAGAATCCCTCTAAAGTAATTTCGTTGGTACAGGGAAAAATTATTAATATTACTTTACAGAGTATTAATTTAAAGAGGTTCTACTGTAGTTCAGTTCAAATGTTCAATACAGTACCATCAGCCAAAAAAACAAGTAAAAACAGGTAAAACGTTATAAACTTAAAAAGTTCTTTAATTTTTTTTATTAGATAAATATCAATAATAACCAGCCGCCTCAATATTGTATTGGATTTTGAGGTGAAAATTTCAAAATTACCCGATTCTTTGATGGGATTCAAAAAACTTGTACCATGGCAGTTTGCAGTTTGCACCATCTATAACACTACTCTTCTAGATCAAGCATATACATGGAAACCCTGCAGCTGCAAGGTCTCTAAAGTTTGCAAAAGCATTTCTCCAAATATCAATAAACATAGATTTAGTTACAGTTACAGGCTTACAGCCACAATTTCCAAAAGTTGATTGACAAACTTAACAATGTATTAGAAGGATGCATGATTAGTCACATGAGCACCAAACTACAGAAGGGAGAAGTCACCCAACGATAACTAGACGGGCATACACATTGGAAAAAAGTGGGGGGTGATTCTTCCACACCAGGCATACACTAGGAAAATCTGTACACAAGAAAATGATACATTCAATCTACAGGTTATCACCAAATAGATGCAGGGTTATCCCTTAGTACGTTACTCTAAGACATGGCAAGTTGCGTTACCTTTGCTTGTTCCTGCTTGAAAATTTCTTACAAGACCACACCAGATAGTTCAACCAGTTCATTTTCTAGCAGCTGCAGATCTGGATCCTGCCAGAACAAAAAACAGGAAAGATAACCAACTAAATACTAGCCATAATGCTAAATTAACCTTCATTGTATATTTATTAGTTCAATGGAAATGGAGTTGGCTCAGAACTAAGACCCATGCCTCCTAGTAGGCTTCCCTTATTATCAAGCCCACTTCTATCATAATCGTTTCGCTCAAGCTGGTTTCTTTTAGAATGACAAGTTCTGTCACTCGAGTTAGCTAGGAATATCTAGCAATGCCATCTCCTTACCTAGAAAATCTAACAAAAATCTTTTGCATCGGAGGATTAAGTGGCTCGCGAGGAATGAAAAGTTAAATAGTCAGGATGTTCATATTAATAAAACAGTGGGGGAATCTTCTTGTAAGCAGTAAGCTTATACCTTATAGGTAATTAAACAAGACGAGCTAAATCATGATGTGTAAGAAGGGGTTGAGCATTCATAGGCACAGAAGCCAGTTATGCTGCAACAATCCGACTCCATCAACATAAATATGAAACAGATAATAATGTAATGTAAAACAAATTTACCAGAAAAATAATTCAGGACATTCTCTTTGGAATATCTACTTCCCCAGTCAAGTGACAAAGGTTCTGATCTATTAGCCCCCATTTATCTATATATATTTCATGATCCTTGTGATGCATACTAGATTCTTGATACTTCTTCAGGTGTGATTTTTCCATCAACTTGAAAAGCATGCTCGAGGAAAAGCACAAATTGACCGACTGAGGTAATAGTGGTTAAATTCCATACATGTTCATGGACTTCAAAATATATTTCTAACCTTGTGGACCCCTTAAAGTAATCATTTGTTCTTTCTAGCACTGTAAATTACAATATGCAAAAGATCAAAAAATTTAGACACGTTACCATGTTCATGTCTTACGATAAGTACTTACTACTAGAGCGTTTAATGTTGCGACAGAACTTGCTACCACAACGGCACCGGAATGCTTTAACAGGATGTTCGTGATCATCAAAATCAATGCCATAATCCTGTAAGCATAACATAAAAAGAGGCTTCACAAGCAAAGAAATTAAGGAGAAACACAGATAAACAATCTACAATACAAACAATCTTATAACTTGTGCTTTCAGTATAGAAGAAAGCTGCAGCATTGCTGATAATTTTATTTTTTTTTGTTAATTAACATAACATACAAAAAGGTTCATACAGATCTTTAAAATTTTCACAAGTAGAGGTAGTTTGGCTGCAGGAAGTCAGTTCAGTAGTCATCCAGACCTTCTAGATAACTAGAAAACAAAGTTCATGTAGAAATGATTATTAAACTACATTTACAGGATAGCTTTTAAATGCATCCAGACAAATACGCGTTACTTACCCCTAACCCTTTACAATTCAAGAATATGAGAAACTTGTTACTTACAGTTAAATTTAAATAATGTGTCCAAAACACCAAAAGAACATTGAGGTGCAAGAAAAGTTATAGGTTACTGACCACTGATGTTGAGAAGCACCTCTCCATGTCGGTAATTATATTTTGTGATTTTCGACACATTGGTATGTTAACTTTGCCCAAATACAAGAGCAATACCGCACGTAACGGTACAACATACGGTACAATAAGGACAGTGATCCAGTAAAATTATAATACTCACCCAAGTTAGCTCTTCCAATGCTTTCACCTCTCTTGTTGTGAAGAAGGCTAGCTGCAGAGGAAAAAAGCACGTAAAGCCATTACATACATAGTAATAGATATTAAAATTAGGTTGTTATGAAATAGGTGGACATAACAATATAGATACACCAAAAAAATTCCTTACGTGGTAGTAGTGGTGATCAGGGGTCTCCACTTCCACAGGGATCTCAACCATTGTTGAATCAAAACACCTGAGAAGATATAAATCAGAATAAGCAAAGAGGAACAGAAATGTGACCTAAGATGTCCTGCTCATGCAGGGAAAAAGCAACTGCTGGCTAGCATGAGGTTAATGTGTGCATAAGCCTTTTCTTTTAGTTAACTCCCCCTTTCAATGTTTGCTAGTTCTTGTTTCTCTACCTAAATGATGGAATGATTAACTAATGCATGCAGCCTTAACTACTATCTTGTTACTGTATTAGCCTAACTTAGCAGTATTCAGTTGACACCATAACATGTCGAATGAAATTCATTCGACGAATCAAGTACTCAAAGCGGTCAAGGAAGCAGGCAATGTAAGAAATACGTAGACAAATAATACAAACCAAAACATCCTAAAAAACATAACAAATGAATATCCAAAGACTATAATATGCTTCGGGTTTGCCAAACTCTAGAGGCTGCTCTTGTTTATAAAGCATTCAAGGAAATACAATCTACAGTAAGTCGAGATGATTTGTGATTAAGATTCTGTAAGGCACACTTGGCATAAATTATGGTTTCAATATATTTCGGAAGTTGAATGCAAAAATATCAACGAACTAGATCTCTAAGAATTTCTTGTCAATTTCAAAGGAACTACGAAGATTTATTTACACACCCAGAAATAGGAGCATCGCCTTGTTAAACCCCAATCACAACTAACATAGTCATGGTAAATGGAAAAATGTGCGGCAGTCAGAAAATTTTAACCAGAAAGAAAAAAACCAATCATGATTATGTTACCTGACATATAAACTCCAACTGAAATATGCACATCTAATTTAAGACTTACCTATGATTGATGAACCTTGCTACATTTCCATAATGTGTTGCATCCAGACAAAGTGCTTCTTCATCCTTTAAGACCCTTTCAGATCCCCAATCAGCATCGAGAAGTACAGGATATGAATGCGCCTTGTTGTTGGGACTCTCTGATGAGACTCGGTCATACAGTTCAGCGTTGGTCAAAACTTCTCCAACATACTCACAAACAAAGGCCCCTTTTGGCAGGTCCTCTAGGGTGCGAAGGCCCCACCCTTTTCCTCCAGGTGTCATAAAAACCTGATACATATGACACAGCATAAATAATGAAATTAAATTAGGGGTTCAAGGACCCCAAGTATGTAATCACCTAACTTAGGTGAGATACAAAGAGTTTCTTATAATAATATTTTTGTAAAAACAAGATTTGTGAATATTGTTACGATTATGCCATTAATTTGTATCATGTGTGCTCATATAACTCCCCTAAATACGTACTTAGGGGCATTTTTCCCTTAAATTAAATTGGAGAAAAGATACAGAATAATATCCCATTAAAGTTCATTATTGAACAAAATTGCATTATTGTGGTCACATAATGACCTGCAACTTGCGGCTTATTCCTCGCTGTACGACTCGATTTCCACACTGTTTACTGCAGCCACATTTCCACCAGCATTCTTTGATAAATTTCCTCACTAAATGACCCTTGCACGCATCCAAAATTCCATCATTTTTGGATCTTTCCAGAGGGCATTCCTTACAATAATATAGGCAGTGCTTCTTGGGATCACGATTCATAGAAATACATTCTTCTAAAAGTTCCTCTTTGACAAGGCCTTCCAAAGTGTAGGCATAATCACCACCAGTTTCATGTGAACATGCGCAAGGAGTCAATGATAGCAGACAATTATCTGAACAGGCTGAACAACCACTTTCACCAATTCGTGCAAGAGAAAAGTTCACATATGCATTTTGGAATACCACATTCCGAGGTATGTAGCGAAATGATGGTGGATACTCGCTGTTGACTTCATTTGCATATGGAATTATGACTCTTTCATGCCCTTTGGCTATGTCGTATACATCATCAACAAATTTAGTCTCTTCAGTTGACTGCTGATTCTGAAAAGCTACAATACTTTGAGAATTACTATGATCAAGATTGTCAATTTCGCTCTCCTTGTTAACTATGTTTTGGTCCTTCTTACCATCATCATCGAGTTGTACAATGTCAGCTACACCACTGCAAGGTGGAGGGAGGCTAGGTACTTCAGAGATAGCCATCTCAGCATCACAGGGTATATATATTGGTTCATTCAAAGGGACTACCGGTCTGTCTGTAGCAAGCAGAGAGTCCAACGCAGTACTACTTTCTAACAAACCAATATCAGGGGTGACATCAACAGTTTCTTGTGATCCATTACTCGAAGTTCCAAGTGCCAAGAAACATTCACACATATCTTTCATCAGTTTCCTCAACGAGAAACTTGGATCTAAGGATTTATAAGACCTGAGACATTGAGCTTCGACTGTTTGTAGGACTTTATCTAGACTTGGCATATGAAAGTCAGATCTCCCAATTGCAGAGTTACAGCTCACAGAAATTTTAACCTCTCCCAAGGCTGTTGAAGCAATCTCTATGTCTTCACTAGATTTCTCTGGGACTTCCGCTTGTTTGCAAGTTATTCCCTTTTCAGTACGACAGATGACAATACCATCATCATGAGCGTTTTGATCCGTAAGTTGAGAAACTATGGGTTGTTGGCCATCTGCCTCCCTTGTACAAGTGTTCCCTCTTGAAGAATTTCCTTGTGATACGGAATCTGCAAAATTTAGATGATATATTGCCTCAGGAAACAAAAATTGGATAAAACTTCAGATTAAACATTGATTTATAATCACAATAATAGACAAGCGTTCATGCCAATCCATCATCGACCTCAGTTTGGCTACCAGCATCTTTTGTGCAATTAACCAATAGGAACTGGAAATCGCCAGTCACATTGTAACATTTAAATGGAATCGATCAGACTCCTGTACATAGATTATCAAGTGTAGAAAAGATACAATTGCCTCAAACAAATAATCGTGTCAGGCGAACCAAGCATCTATACAGCAATACAACCAATTACTGAAGTATTTATAAAGGTCCATTTTTCATAGATGATCCACTTAATGGACTGGTGGTGCAACAAATACAGCATTACAGGAAACTGTTGCTCGGCAGAAGCTTGACCTTGACCAAAAATAGCAATATGAATACATCTATGAGCTGATGCAACAGTAGAAGCTTGACCTTGACCAAAAATAGCAATATGAATACATCTATGAGCTGATGCAACAGTTACTTAACTTAAGTTCAACTTCTTGTCATCTAATGATCTAATAATTCATTAAATCTTGCAGTCTAAAACATGCCATAAATTAACATATTAGTGTCCAACAGGTTCGGCAGCATATAAGTACTGTATTAATATTCAAAATACCATGCAAGTGCAGTAAAAGATAAGCAAATCCAAAAAAACTTGAAGAGACAATATTTACCGGGAAGAATAACTGCAATTGGAACTTCACATTGAGGAAGGCCATCAGTAAATGGCTCATCTTTAGGTTTGATTAAGGCAATATTACTAGAGACCTTCGGTTTTGGAGGAAGAACACTACCTACATCAACCATTGGCCCCTTCATATGTGCTCCATCAGAAGACCTTCCGGCTATAGATATATTTTCCTTTTGAGCACTTTGAGGTGTCTTTCCTCTAGCTCTCGGACGCATAGGAGAAGAGATAGAATTCAACTGGGTTTCCTCTGTCACATCTGGACAAGACTCATCAGCAGGTGCAGTCTGAAGGGGAACAGATTTTCCTTGCACTGTCAAAGACTGAGATGTAACAGGTTGCTTGGATCTACTTCTAGTGATCCGTTGTTCGGGTACAGACTGGGTTCCAGTCTTCACAGTTTCACAATTACTCTTCTGGGGTGTTATTGCTAGCTGCATCTGACGCTGAGGATCTGCTTGACCTTGACCTACTTCATCTGCCTCAACTTTTGGCTTTTTAAGAGCAGTTGCACCTAAATTGGGGCTAGGACTGATCATAGAAGGTGAAGCTTGATTATCTTGGTGTTTTAATCGGAGCCTTTTGAGGGGGCGTATCGACTCATCTTGTACCTGATTTTCTTCCTCCAAAACCTCCCCCTGCTTAATTATATTAACATAAAACACATGGATTATTGGCAAGCATGTAGCAGCAGTAAGTACATATATTTGATATATTTGTAGACACTATACACATGATAGTCAAATACTTACACTACGATCATCGGTTTTCTTCTTTTGAGCTTCCTAAAAAGTGATTGAAAGTGTTAACAGAAAATAGATGTTAATATAATTTTTCTAATTGTCTTAACGAAAACAAAATATACATACTGAAAATTCAAAATGTATAGTGTGTGTGAGAGAAAAGGCGGGAGGGGGAGACAGTTTACCTCCGAGTCTTGAGTTTCAAATATTGCATCTACAAGGGCTCTATAGTTTTCTTCTTCTATAAGTACCCAATTTTTATCATACACTTTCAGAAGATTTTTGAGAACTGGCTTTGTTACCTCTTCAGCAATGCCAAGATCTCTCATGGCGCGAAAGGCTTTTAAAACTCGTGCATTAGGAGGTGCCATTGCCTGTAGTACACAAAAGAAGCTCAAACTTCTACATACACCTAGAAAATACTAAATTTGTGAGAAAGGAAACTAATGTAATAACAAAAATGCAATATGAGAAAATCTTAAAATTGACAAGAAAAATGATTAAATTCGGACGCATTAAAATCCAAAACCACAGATTAAATTTAAACGACGAAGCCAATAAAGAACTGTCGCATATTAGAGTTCAACTAGGTTGAGAACCTACATAAAATCCGGATCTAAGATTTCTTTACATAATACATCTCGCTAACTAAAATAAATTCGAAGTACATTACAATTTGGGATCAGAGTCGAATTCCTTCGCGATCGCGGATTCGGAACAAAAGCAAGTAAAGTGGCAAAAATCATATATACCAGCAGATCTACGATATTGACAGCAGGATCACAAAGGAAAATCTTATATAACAGTAGATCTAAGATATTGCAAAAATCATATACACTAGTAGATCTAAGATATTGACAACTGTATCACAAAGTTTAAATTCATTCATTTTAAAACAAAAACTTAATTAAATTACAAACAAAAAACAGATATTAAGATCCATCCTCTGAATGGATAACCAAAAGCTATTAACGAATCAATGTTTCAGTTACTGTTTGTGTACAGGTATGTGTGTGTGAGAAAGTGAGACCGAGAGAGAAATAAACTTACTAGTTACAAGATGATAAAATGAAAACTGAATTGACGCTAATCTAAGAAGCTGATACTGATATGTATCCTTCGGTTTTATATAAAATTGTTGGGCCTTAGTTAAACCACTTAAGCCCAGTACAGTAGACGCTGGAAACTTCAAAAAGCCCAATAAAAATGAAGGAAAAATGACTTCCAAAGCAGGCAGAGTAGAGAAATAACTAATTTGGCCACGTGTCAGCCGTTGACTGGGCTGATGACGACGAAATGACACTAAAATAGGAAATAATGAGAGCAAAGAAAAGAGTTCAAAATTTACCACCCGTACACACTAGAGAAAAACCTACATGGTTAAATGTAATACAGCTCAACATATACATAAATGAATGAATAATTACAACTTTAAACATATTGCTTTTTCTTATTAATCATTTGCTTCCAATTAAAAACTTTTGAAGTTTATTACACAACAGAAATCATTATGATACTGCTACCCTGTCATTAGAAGTCGTCAAATTATCTTCGACAGGCCCGTAAAACTTGCCACGCGACCTCATAACCAGTCATTCTTTATCATTCTTTAATCTCAATGAACTAAATTTATGATAATCTATCACAACTTTATGTCTAGCCCTCAAAATGATTTTTATGCTCGGCTTTACTAACAAGTACTGAAGAACTAAAATCTATTGTTATTCATAGTTATGGAGTTGCACTATACTTACTGTATAGATGCAAAGCGTGAAAAAGAAAAAAGAAAAAAAAAAAGCAGATGACAGCTTAGGGTGTCTCCGACTTTAATTTCAAAGAACATAGTTTGAACTCACAATCTTATAATTTGTACCAAACAATGAATATCAAGTGATACTGTAAAAATAGGATAATTACTAGGTACTACACACGTAAATCTGACATATTAAAAAGAATAAACGAACAGAATAAATAGAAGATCATATATATCATATTTAACAGATATAAAACTCTACAACATTGTTGTCATGGCTCTCGATTTAATGAACTAAATTTATGATAATCTATCACAACTTTATGTCTAGCCCTCAAAATGATTTTATGCTCGGCTTTACTACCAAGTACTGAAGAACTAAAATCTATTGTTATTCAAAGTTATGGAGTCGCACTATACTTGCTGAATAGATGCAAAGCGTGAAAAAAAAAAGAAAGAAAAAGCAGATGACGGCTTAGGGTGTCTCAGACTTTAATTTCAAAGAACATAGTTTGAACTCACAATCTTATAATTTGTACCAAACAATGAATATCAAGTGATACTGTAAAAATAGGATAATTACTAGGTACTACACACACAAATCTGACATTAAAAAGAATAAACGAACAGAATAAATAGAAGATCATATATATCATATTTAACAGATATAAAACTCTACAACATTGTTGTCATGGCTCTCGATTAGTCGCAACTAGTCGGTTTAAGAAAGTCGACTAAAGAGGTCGACTTGCGTATTGACTAGTCGGTCCATTAGTGCAAAATCCAATCAAAATTTAAAATATATAAAAAAAAAATCTAAAAACCTAATCAACATTAGAAACAATCAACATGCTAATCTCAGCTTATATATCTTTGTGTGCGCGTTTATATGTACATATAAATTGATTAAAACTGAATATGCGCGTAGATAATCTATTTATATTAATCATACGAGTCGGAGACAGAATTTTGTAAGATATTCATAGCACATAACAATGCCATACACTAATATAGAGCATTGCTTTCTTTTGTCATTGTTTGATCTTGGTTGAACCAAAAAATTAATTAGAAGTCCATTCTTCACTACTCATTCACAAGTATATAGTGAGCCATAGAGTAATAACCCATGTAACTCCAACTCTTCTATTTAGTTCGATGTACCCGTGTCGGACACTCGAACACGACAATTATTTCGTGTCGGATCCTTTGACTAAAATACGAACACTTTGACAAATTTAAAGATCAAATGAGTCAAATTTACGATCCAAGTAAATATTTGAGAAGAAAGAAAGAAAGAAACAAGAACGAGTAGGGAACATGCCTGATTTGCAGAGTCCTTAAGAAAATCAAGTTTAATCTGAGTTGTATTGTTTTGCTACTTTTTTTAAAGATGTCTACTTTACCATACTTATTTATTACTCCCTCTGTTTTTTTTTATTTGACGTTTTGACTTTTGGCACACATTTTTAGATGCTTTGACCGGATAGTAAAAAATTATTTTGGATTAATTTTTTTTCCTGAATTAAAATTTTGATTGTTTATTTTTATTCACAAAAAGAAAATTTTAAAGTTAATAATTTTTACTATGTGGTCAAAGGACCTAAAGATGTGTGTCAAAAGTCAAAGTGTCAAATAAAAAAAAGAGGGAGTAATATATTATGTGGGGTCCCTGTACCCGTGTCCAATAATAGGACAAGGTCCCGTTTCCGGTGTCCCCCATTTTTAGACTTTTCAAGCCCGACACTTGGATAAATGTCGTATCCGACACTCCGTAGTCAAAGTAAAATGGGTAATAACTAGAGATTAATTACAAATGTGTACTCATGCTTAATTGGAGTCCACAAGTATATACTAAATCGTAAAGTTTAGATTTTCAATTATGATGAGCATCTATATTAAAATTTTCACTATGATACTGAAATTGATAAAGTCAGCGGATGTGATAGTCCAAAGCTTTTTGAACTCATTTCGGACCTGAAACATTGTCTACAACTTCTCTTCTACTTTACTTAAGTAATTTTACTGTTATCACTTTTACCCAACTCAAAACATTAGAAAATATCAGAAAATCCATCATCTTGCTGAATCAAAAGACACCATAATACATTTTCTCCAAATGCAGGTACTTTGCGGGAATCAAAAGCTTCAAGTAAATCTCCCCTTCCCCAACCCTACTTACTAGTGTGATACTTCGAATATGTTTAGCGCGGTTCGCTCAAAACGCACCAACGTGCTTTTCTTTCATTAAAAACATAGCCCAAGTGAATATAGCAAACAACAAATAGACACAGTAACCTAACCTACCTTCTTTTTCCAACACACTAAAAGATCTAATCAATAAAATCAAAACAAGCTACCAAGAAAACTGTTGAGGAACCGGTTCCTCTAAAACCTCAAGTGATTAAAAAAAGGCCTTTCCCGGGATCTTATATTAATATATTCTAACAAAGTGGATCACGGGCGCCCATCTACTGAGCATTAAGTTAGACAAAAGCCCTTTCCAGGATTATATTGATATATTCTAACAATAACACCAAAACATTACAACTTAATCAACCTTCATTTTCAAAAATATCAAGAACATTTAAAGATCTGATAATAAAATCACCACAAACAACCAAAAAAGTCCAAAATATCAACGACCCATTTCCCAAGAAAACACCCAACACCAAAAGAACCAAAAGGGTACCCTAAAATGTAAATAAACCAAACTTTCAACCCACAAAAGCCCAACAAAAAAACACACACACCCACATAAAAAGCTTCAATTTTTACCCAAAAAAACTGCAAATAAACCCAATATCAAACAAAATCAAGCACAAAAATGCAAGAACAAGATACATACAAGAGTTTAATTCAAAAATACAAAAAATACAGATGGGTTTAGAGGCAAGAACTTACAGAATAACACACAAAAGGAGAGAGAAGTGAGAAGGGTAGGGCTTAAAAGTGGAAAGTGAAGTGGGTGAGTGAAGGGACGCGTGTGATAAAGATTCTTGGGAGTTTGTGTAACTGTGTATGTATGTATGTATGTATGTATCTAATTTATAGAGGTACAGAACTAGATAGAGATTAGGCCCGTCAAGGAGTTAACAGTTCGGAAGATCGGGTTATTCTAAATTCAAATTTATTAATTTTCGAATACGAATTCTATCGATATCCCCATTTTTTTGGCCTAATCCATATTTGAGAAAAAGCTCCATATAAAATAATTTTGAGATATAGAATATTCTAAATAACACAACTTGAAAAAATAATTTCAAATAATATTGGAGAACACTATATCATGTGTAGGTCGAGTTTTAGAAACTAAACTCTAATTTAATCGTGAACACTAATTTAAAATTTTTAAAATTTTAAATTTTTTAATAATTTCCCGTTTGAATTTTATAAATATTAAAAAAATAGATAAAATATGTGTACAATAGACAAAGTGGAGTTGAATGAGTTTAAAACATACATGAAGTTGTGTTGAAGGCGGGGAAAATTTAAAAAAAATAAAGAAAAATTTAACCCTAAAATCCTTCCGCTTGCGTTTTGTACTTGAAAAGTATAAAAAAGAAATGGCAGTGATCAAGACACAACATGACCTTAATTTTTACGTAATACGTTTTTTAAAATAAGTTATAAAGTATTATTTAAGGTCATTTTATGAGAGTCAGCTTCATCTTCCCTAACCCTAGTCATCTCATCTTCTTCTTCACCCCTTCTACCCATCTCCGTCTCCATCTCCATCTCTATCTTCATCCACTTTCATCATCCACACAACACTCTTTCTCTTGTTTTTAATTATCTTTTAATAAATATCGAGATTATTTACTTTAGTATTCAAATCTACTAAGGTTAAGAGCTCGGATTTTATAATAAAATTTGTTTCGTTCTGTTTGAGTCATTATTTGTGTGTTTAATTATCTCGCTTTGTGCAATGTGTCTCGCTTTATGCGATGTAATGGTTATTTTGAAAATGAATTTTATGGTGTATTGGGAGATCTGGATATCATGCATCAACAAAACTTTCGGCAGGTCTATAGCTGGTGTCCGGCAGGTAGATAGCTGGGGTGTGTTTGGAACGGTAGTGAAAATCGCATGTGCTCACCTCTCAAAAAAATATTTGTTCATAACATGAGGCCTGCAACAGAGTCCTCTGAACATTGCACTATCCATGGAATTAATGTGAGGGTCAATTGTGAAGCTATTTTTTTAAAGGGAGATGCGGGTTGGATTACTCGGGCAACCATTATCTTCATTTTTAATTTTCAGAATATTTGTATTCAGTTAGTTAAGCAATCTGGAAACAGAGCGGGTAATTATTTAGCTCGTTTATTTGTTTTTCAACCTGGTTGCATGATCAGTTGGGGGTTTGTCCCAATTGATTCTTTTTCAAGATATTAATGAAATCTGCTTTAAATTTGGCAAAAAAAATAAATTATTTAAGGTCATTTTTTGAAAATGTGTTATTTGGGGTTGATAGTATGTGATTTGTAAACGGTCGATTTACAAGCAATTGTTAAGTCTAAGTTCTGAACAAAACATGCAAGGTCCACATAGCATACAAGGTCCACACTACATATAAGGTTTACGATATCCGCATGATTTGGACATGTATGTGCAAGACAAAACGGAAAGAGACAATATATTAACACTTGCAACAAAGTTGATACAAGTACATGTCAGGATACCAAGACAAAACACAACTGACACAAAGTTGACATTGACCGCCGACCAAGATCCTGAGTTGTAACCTTTGTCCCCAATATGGACAATCATGTGCCTTGTAAATGGCACAAGCCTATGTATACCCCCTTGTCACGTTACAGGGGATTCACACATTTCTCACATTCTTACTACATTGAATTCACTGATAGGTTTTGCTCCACCTTCTCTCTACTTTCTCTCTATAGAAATAAATAGGCAATCACATACTTATAGTATGACTCTCTCCTACCGGATACTTATTCTCACGCCGGACGTGTTTACCAGGACATAACCCCATATCAGGCATTTCGGTTTCAATGAGGTCAGAGAGGACAAGATCAACAAGATTGACAAAATCAGCAGTGTCAACAAAATCAATAAAGTCAACAGGATGAATAAACCCTGCAAACCCAACACACATATATTCTAGTATAATACTAATGAATTAGAGCCCGACATTAGAACAACTTATCAAGGGTATTACATTTCTAATTTGTGTCATATTTGACCAACACCCTACATATTTAATACATTTGTTAGAAGTTGTCCTACATCGTTTATGAGAGGGACATATTGCTAGTATATAAGTAGTCAGTTAACTCCTAGTCCATTTTGGAAATCCATGTGAGATTGTTATGGATCATTATAATCATAGCTCTGATACCACTTGTTGGGCTTACTAAGCAGGCCTTAACTCTACATTAATATGATATTTTATGCTCTGAGCAGAGCCCGCACGGATTTGTTTTTGAGCACATCCCAAAAGGCTTCCTACTAATGGAGTTATCTAGTTGTTTATATACTAGCAATTTGCCCTCACCGCAAACGATGTGTGACAACTCTTAACAATATTACGATCTCGGACTATCGGATCCGAGGTCCGATCTATTTAACTAAAAAGTATTTATAAAAAACTTATTTTTGGCTAAATAAAAATAACTTAAAAAGTATGACATATACTTTCACAAATGTAAGTTTAAATTCCAAAATAATATTCTATTACATATAATATATGTAACTATATATAATATAATATATTATATATATAGTAAGTATTAAATAATATGGATAATACATGAAAATATGATCGATAAGTGACCAGGTCGAGTTGAAATTTACACGTGTTCGACTCTACCTCGTTATGTTTAATTAATGTTAGGCTCAAACTCGATTTGAACTCATTAAACTCAGTTCGGTTTTTTTACCTTGATATAAAATACGATATTTTATAGATTTTAACATCAGGATATTTAAATATGTTAAATAAAAATTAAATTACAATTCATTTAATTTTTTATTGTGATTTTGTTGTCAGTGATAAAATTATTATAAATTTTATGATATATTAAGGTTCGATTTTTGATGAATACAAAAAACAACTTGATATTCTTGTTAGAAGAAATAACATTTAATATTTAAAATAAATAAATCTAAATTATAAGAAGTAACTAAAAATAGAAGATATATTGAATTCTTATATTGATATTAATTAAATTAAAATTATTTATGAAATGTAGTTTTATTAATTTTACATTGTTTACCTTATGATTTTCTAAACCGGTGTAATGTTTATGGATCTAAGATTAAAAATAAAAAGTAATATAACAAAATTGAATATGTTTACAACTTATTAAATGTACAAAAAATTAAGTAAACGTGATTTTTTGTGTAAGTAATATGATTTTAAAATATGATTTATGTGTGAGATTGTAAATCGCGTAAGTTATTTTAAAAATTGAATTTAGGTGAGTACAAAATATGTGAAACAATGGTGTACAACACGACACGACTCGACTTGAATTCGGTTTGTATTTGGCTCTATTCAAAATATTCGTAATCAAACTCGTGTTCAGCTCGTTAATAAACGAGCCAATCTTGAACATGACAGTATTCGCATTAAGAGATACACATAGATAAATTGTATTGAGATACATATTCGCATTAAGAGATTTCTTTCTTTCAATGAAAGTTTATTGTCTAACTGAAAGACATATAAAAATGTCTCCGGACATTTAGACAATAAAATTTTAATGATCAAAAAGAAAAAATCCATAAAATCCAAATCTCCTATCTCCATCTTCCCAATCCTGTCGCTTCTCCAAATTTGCAACCTGAAAAACATACGATAGTGAAAAATTAATTAGTCTTGACATATTATCATAACGATTATATGTACTATTTAACTATTATAAAGAAACAACTACCAAACTTATATCTACTTTATATATAGGAATAATTAAAATCGAAAGAAATATATGTGTTTGGCTCCCAACTTAGGGGCTTATCTTTTATAAGTTCGTAATAACTTATCGACGAGTGTTTGTCGACCCAATTTATAAGTTTAATTTACAACTTTTAAGCTGATAAGCTGAAAGCTAGTAATGACATATTTTTTTCCAACTTATTTTGATTTTTTCATTTTTTATTAATTTTAATTTTAAAATTTAAGTTTTAATTATTTTTCTAATTTAAAATTTTTGAATTAAGATAATTATATTTAATAATTATTTATTTTAATTTATTTCAGTAAAAAATTTCTAACCTTTAAGTAAATTTATTCAAATACTTATATAACTTATAAGAACCGCCATATGCTACAACATTGATGAAAATCTAAGGTGTTACTTAGAATGCAATTAGAGGTAATATTTCTTATAACCCAGATATGTCCGCACCTCTGCCGTGCATGGCTAAATCGGTATTCAGTAATCTGCACATCTAAAATATGGACTTGTTCTGAAATTTGCATATTGGTAAGTCGAGGAGAAATATTTCCAGCAAAGTGATTCTGTGGCAAGTTTATAAGTTGGAATAGATAAAGTCCTTAAATATCCTTAAATCAGTTTTAAAGAATCCTTAAATCAGCTTCCAGAACCTTAAACATTGGTTAGCTTCCTAGTTACTAACTCAATCATGAACTGTTAATCAGCCATAGTATAAACGGAAAATGGCTTGAACATATATGACTATATGTAATATCCCTGCAGGCTGTTACAATATAGTTCAAGTTGCACTCTTGAATTTCCTTTGACGTTTCGCACTAAGGTTTGACTTCGACTCCCTGCCACCCTCCTATTGGGACCTTCCTCTAAGAGCATCTCCAAGAGTCACAATGTAACCCGTAGACAATCCGCAGACCAATCCGATTCCATATCCCATTAGGATCACTTTCCAATCGAATTCCTCATTTGCATCATCTTGATCACCATTTTCGACTTCTTGTGGTGGTGACATTTTTGTACATTTCTTCGTCAAAGGAGATCCACACAAGGCAGTGTTACCTAGGTAGGAATTGTTGTTGAAAGTGCTAAATTGTCTCTTTTGAGGAATTTCTCCGACAAGATGGTTTTCCGAGAGATTCAAGACCTCCAGAAATGTCAAACTAGTTAACTCAGGAGGAATAGGACCTCTCAATTTATTTGAAGAGAAATCTAGAGATTGAAGCGCTCCCATATTTCCCAGCACTGACGGGATAGGACCTGTAAGACTATTATGAGATAGATTGAGCAATGCAAGCCATGTAAGCTCTCCGGTGGCTTGTGAAATTTCACCTTGAAATTTGTTGGACGACAGGTCAATGGCCGTGTAAATATGAAGGATTCGGTTCAGTTCGTACTCAGTTCCTTTCACAATTATTGACACAGATGCTGGATTATAGGGCTGCGACCTTAAATAGTAATAATTATATTCAAAAGCCTTATCACTCTGTTTAATATTAGTAAAATACTGAATTGGAAAATTGCCAGTAATTTCGTTGTTGGAAAGATCCAGGATTTGCAACTTGGGGAAGGAATGTGATGTATTTATGCCACTTACTGTACCATGAAATCTGTTTGATCGCAAGACAATGACTCGTAGCTCTCTAAGAGCCATTAGCCATGATGGAAATGTACAACTTATCTTGTTGTTTCCAATATCAAGAATTTTTAACTGCTTACACCAATGCTGGGGGCAGCTTTCCTTCAAAGTGATTGCTGTACATGCTTAAGAATTTCAGCTGACAGCTCTTGGTGAAGTTTGGGAATACTAGTCCTCGAAATTTATTATTACCAAGTTTAGCAGAAGACAGTCTATCAGCAAGATTTCCAAAACAATATGGAAGGGCACCACTTAATCCATTATCTGACAGATCAAGAGTCTGAAGAAGTGTGGCGTTGCAAATTGCATGAATATCACCTGTTAAAATGTAAGAGCTAGTAAAAAATTTACCGGCATTAAACTGAAGTTGCATACAAAAGAAAAATTATATGAGGCAAAAAGTATGACCTGTAAAATGGTTTCCACTTAAATTGATATAATCTAAATTCGGAGCATTGAATTCCTTGGGAATTTTTCCAGACAAGTTGTTGTTTGAAAAATCGATGGAATATAATGATGTAGAATTTTTCCAGAAGTTGATTGGAATATTCCCATAAAACCTGTTATCATTCAGGCCAAGAACCAATAGACTACCGAGATTAGAAATGGTCACTGGAAGCATTCCGGTAAATTCATTATCATCGAGATTAAGGAATTCAAGTGACTTCAGATTCCAAATATCAGACGGAATAATGCCCGTGAGATTATTGGAATAAAGATGCAATCTTTTGAGCCTAGTCAAGAGCCCTAACTCGGATGGAATGTTGCCCGTTAGACTACTGGAACAGAGAGCTAAGTAGTCGAGTTTAGTCGAGAGCCCCAGTTCAGAAGGAATATTGCCAGTCAGACTATTAGAACAGAGAGCCAAGTGGTTGAGCTTAGTCAAGAACCCTAGCTCACAAGGAATACTCGAATTCAAATGGTTATATCCAAGGTCTAGGTATTGAAGCTCCGTAAATAGACCCATGGAAGAAGGAATCGCTCCTCTAAATAAATTATCATCCAAACGAAAATCTTCAAGATGACAAAGCACCCTTATATCAGAGGGAATAGAACCTCAAAACTTATTACTTGATAGGGAAACATCTTTTAATTTGGAAAGCCTCAAAATATCTTCTGGAAATGGCCCCTCAAAAGAATTGTTACGAAGATTGAGGGATTCAAGGTTATGGCAATGAGATATAAATTCTGGGAATTTTGATGCAAAATTATTGAAACTAAGATTGAGGCTAAGCAAAAAAGGCATGGTAGAAAAATTGGACCAGTTTAGAGCTTCCAAGTGATTATCTGTAAGGTCTAAGATGCGCAGCCTCTGAAGATGGCTAATCTGGTATGGGATGGTACCATTTAGATGATTAGAGCTAAAATTGAGGTATTGAAGCTTTGTCAAATATTCAATGCCTGGTGGTATTGTGCCGGTGAACTTGTTATCTGCAATGGTGAAACGATCTAGATTCGGAAATGAAGTGAAATCGAAGTTAGCAAGCGTTCCACTGAGTTGTTTTGTTGAGAGGCTTATTTCAGTGATTGAACCTGCAGAATCACAGATAATTCCAGTCCAGTTGCAAATATTGGTGAGACTGGTGAGTAACCACGAATCGAGAAAAGAAGACGGAGTTAAGCTATTCTTCCACTTCACTAGAGCTTCTCCTTCAAGTCTTGCTGTAGGTAGTGTTGTGAGGATGGATGAAAGTAATGAAAGAAACAAAACAAGAAATAGAAGGTGATAAGGCTTTTCAAAGTATACCATGTTTCTGCTCATCATGTTCATCACTTATTGATCCAACACTACAGTGCACACTTCTATTAGTTTTGTTAAACTGCTAAATGTACACCTATTACACTAGAAAACTGAATGTATGAAAATACAAAGAAGATGAAGTAGGAAGGCATTTAAGCATATTTAAGTAGTTGGAAGGTAGCCCCAGCCCCTACTGTTTGTACTTATGAACATTGTAGTCATTGTATGCTTTTGAAGATTTTGAAATTAGAGACCTTTTGCAACTAACCATATTTTTCAAAGATGTTGAAACTATGAACACTTGACTTCATCAGCATATCAATCCAATTCCATATCCCAATAGAATCACTTCCCACTTGACTCCATCATTTGCGCCTTCTTCATTCTTATTTCCATCTTTGTTCACATTTCCAACTTCTGGCGGTGACACTTCTCGTACACATTTCTTTGCAAGTGGAGCTCCACCCAAGCCATAATTATTTATGTATCAGTCATTATCAGAAGTGTGAACTGTGTTCCTTTAGGAATTTTACCAGTAAGATAGTTTTTTGAGAGGTTTAGAATTTCGAGAAAGTAACTAGTACTCCCTCTCCTAAAGAAACGAGCCACTTTTTTTGCACACATTTCAATGCGCCCAGAAGAAGTACTTGTAAATAACATTTTTTTGATTGTTTTTGTACAAAAATATAGGGTTTATGTTTTTTTCGATTTCCATATCCCATTAGGATCACTATGCCATCGTATTGATTTTCTGCATCTTCATCGTCATTTCTGACTTCTTGTGGTGGTGATACTGTGTGTCTACAGCTCCTTGTCAAAGGAAATCTACACAAGGAAGAGTTACCTAGATATGAATCACTATTAAAAGTAACTAAATGACCATCAGTTGGAATTTTTCCGCTGAGATGGTTATTCGAAATTCGAAAGGTTCAAAGCACCAAGAAATGCCAGACTATTTAGCTGATGAGGAATAGGATCAGCTGCTAATTCATTTGAAGACAAATATCGAGATCGGAGCTCTTTTAAATTTGCCAGCAATGATGGAATAGGCCCTGTAAGACCATTAAGTGGTAGATTGAGCAATACAAACCATTTAAGGTTTCCAGTAACATGTGGAACTCCTCCATCAAATTTGTTGCATGATAGATTAATGGCTGTGTGAAGATAAAGGTTATTACTGCCTTCATGCTCTGACTTCTATAATATTATCCAAATTTTCTAAACCAAATATTTTTAACTTGTATGAAATTTTTGAGTCATTCATTATTTTGGTATAAATTAATTTACTGAGCTATGGCGTAACAGGTGAAGCGGCTATCTGTTTGTTGTACTCAGCCCATTTCTTTGAAGATCATAATTTCTTGACCTTGTAAAGAATAAAGAACGAGTGCCTAGATGTATTTAGCTTGTGCTTGGTTAGGAATGTCATGCCTTCATTAAGGTGCTGCCCAACTGTTGCGATCGCTGAATCTTTTTTGTAAACCATTTACGCCCCTGCTGCCATAGTTTTCTAGTTTCTGTATATGTTTTCTGCACATGTTAGATCTACGCTACTGAATGTTCTTCAACTATTTCTGTTTTAAATGTAGCAAGAATCTTTAGATTTGGCGTTTCTCTATCCAACGCGACAAAACCTCTCTCATTTTTTCTTGGTGGAGTCGTATAACTATTAAGTTGATACGCCAGCAGAGGGTTTCCTGCATTCCTTTTAATCTTTTTCCAAACATATTGATTCATTATCAGAACCTAGGTACCAGACTAGTGCCCACCTTGACATAATAAGAAATCATTTACGAATTATGACACAACAAATTTATGAGCATAAAAAGCTAACAAATTTTTTATGACACCACAAATTTATGTACATAATGTGCTAATGATTCAGAACACATCATCTCAAGATAACACGGTTTTCAATTTGTTCGACTTGATTGGATATTTTTCTTCTTGAATCTACTGATCAACTTCTGCTGCAGTCCTCGGATGTATCTCACAAACCACCTAGGTCTTTCGATTGTAAAAACAATGTACCCTGCAGACAATCCGCATATCAATCCAGTTCCAAATCCCATCATGATCACTTCCCAATGGAATTCATTATCACCATCATGATCATTTTTGACTACTTGTGGCGGTGACACTGCGTGCTGTTAACATACAGGAAGTCAATCAGAGTCAATGTCAAGATGAAAGTCAAAGTCAAATTCTAAAATAAGTCAAGACAGAGTTGGCGGGAAAGTTAGTTAGTTTTGTTAGGATTGAGAGATAGTCTGTATAGGGATATAAGTTTTGTATTGGATCTCTGAGGCTAAAGCAACATTCATCTTCATCATTTCATTTTTATTTGTAAACTCTTCTCAACATGTAAATATACAGTTTATCTTTTCATAGCTCAACATTTCTCATGGTATCAGAGCTATAATGTCGATTTAAGCTTCTTGATAATCTCAGCAGCTGATACATTTCTTAATTCTTCCGCTGTACTATTATAGATAGCTTTCGTACTTCTTTTTGTGCTTGTTGCAACATGATAATGATCTGTGTGCAAGCAATCTTCAAATTTACTGATTGTTGATCAGTTTTCGTGATTGAACTTCATTTGTTTGATAATTTGCTTCAATGGCGACATATTCATCTGTTGCAGCTGGATCTACTGCTAGTGCTTCAACAACACTCATTGACTGTAATCATCCCTATTTCCTTTCCTCTTCTGATCATCCAGGTATGATTCTCATTACTATTACGTTATCTGATCACAATTATAGTCGATGGAGTCGATCTATGAAGATCGCATTATCATCCAAACTGAAGTTAGGCTTTATTGATGGTACTAATGTGAAATCTGTAAGTACCTCTCCATTGACTATGTACTGGAATCATTGTAACGATATTATGATCTCCTGGATTCTTAATACTGTATCACCTGAGATTAGGCAGAGTATCATGTATATTGATTCAGCAAGAGCTATTTGGGATGATCTATGCACTCGCTTTTCTCATACTAATATACCTAAACTTTTCAATCTGCGTAAGGAGATCTCTTGTCTCAATCAAGGCAATATGTCTATTTTTGCCTATTTTACTAAGTATAGATCTCTCAATGG
>PHNY01167024.1:2818-14238 GCA_003724115.2 Anethum foeniculum | reverse complement strand
GTCTGACAGTAAATACTGATGATAAACCCTGATATCAAATACTGATATCAATCTGTCAAACACTGACGATAAACTCTGATTTGCCTAAGTGATAAACACTGATCATCAAATTATCTAACAGCTTTGTCTTAAAATTTATATAAATTAATATATATATATATATATATATTATTTAATTAATTAATTATTTTAAATAATCGATTCGGTTTAATTTTTTCGGTACGGTTTTAACCAATAACTGAAACCGAACCCATGAAATCGGTTCGGTCTTTAATTTTACTGTTTCATTTTCGGCTCAATTTTTTCCAGATCGATTTTTTACCGGTTTCGGTTTGGTTTCGGTTTTCTTTTGGTTTTTTGCTCAGCCCTAGTTCTAACAGTTGTTATTCCAGATGCAGAAACATGAGTTGACTACTTGATTTGAGATTGAGACTTGGTCAGAGCAGAATGAATGTCCTTAAAAAGAATAGTAATGCCTTGAGATGGTCTTTCAGATCAGTAAATGAAATATGATTATAAGCATTATAAGAGTGAACATGAGCTGATTCAAAAGAGATGGAATCAGAAAGAAAATGCCAAGAAGTGTTCCACTCATGCTGTCTGTAAGAATTTTTATGTGCTATGAATGAAGAAGAAGATCCATGATCAGTCTTTTTAGAATCTTCAATCAAAAACATGGGAAGCCTATCTGCGTCATCATCGTCAACATCACTACTATCATCATCAGTAGAAGGTGCATGATCGGGATCAAGAGATGGATCATGAGCTAGTTCTTTCATTTTAAATCAGCTTTTGACAAGAGAGCTGATTGATCCTGATGAGTACCTGAAACAGGAACAAAAGGAACACCTAAATCTCTCTATTCTTTTTTATTAATCTCATCACTACTCACACATATATTACTTTTAAGAGTAATATTTTGCTCACTAGAAGTATTAAACTTCTTTCTCAGTTCTACCTCTCCTTTTGCCAGTATAAGAGACTGCCTTTCATTTGTAATATTTTGCTCTAAATTTTTACTCACAATCTCACATGAAAGGGTCAGATCACTTATTTGAGAATAAATAAGAGGTGGCAAAGAAGAGTGGTCTAGAGTCATATAAATAGGGGTACCCTTATAAAACGGATTATTTATAGTCATAATAACTGATAAAGAGTGAGATGAGAGAGAAAGAGATGTACCTGCAGCTGGAGTATCCATTGGAATAGATGTAATAGGATGGACAAAGATAACTCCAGGATGCTTTTGCAAGCTATTTATCACCTCAGGATCAGGATTTGAAGAGGTGTCAGGAGCAGCATTATCAGGATTTGACATGTTGTCGGGAGTTGCAGCTGTGCCTGCATTAGGACTTATACAATGTAGTTTTCACCTTAGCTAGCTTTCTTTTATTCTTAGGCACAATACTTTCCTTTGTGCAGTTGTTGATGTGTATTTTTTAGAGTTTCGTTCACAGGGAAGTATTGATATCAATACCAGTACCAATTCTTTTATTTTTTATAATTCAAAAGTGTGGAATAAGAATATTATGGCGTATGTGTGAATATCAACTAGTTAACCTAATAAACAAATAAAAAACTATATAACAAGTGTGAGAGAAAATAATCCAAGAATTAGGTTCTTCAATGACTATCATGAATGTCGAATTTGCATCTCTTGTTAGCTAAAAAACTATCCTTCCAATGTTTATAAAATCCTCTCCCAAGGTAGATTATAATGTCTACTGCTATCCCTTGATCGACACTCCCATGGTCGTACAAAGTACAATTGTAAACTATTAAGAATGAATGATTATCAATTTCACAATTCGCATATCAATCTTCCGATCTAATACTTAAATTGTGTCTATCATATTGTGTACTAGAATTATAAACCCTCTCCCAACTCATTATAATTCCTAAAGATACAATCAAAGGTTCATGACTCCATTAATTATGTTAAGCCCTCAATGACAAATTAGCAATCACAAGAATATTGCAACACATCTAAACAAACACAATAAGCTAAAGAATACTACCCAACCCTTAGATAAAAGGATTAGCTACTCATGATAAGATAAAAATATATATTAGAAACGCAAACCATGAGTTTAAGAATTGATGTGCAAAGAATACAATTTTAAAAGTTCTTTAAAAATCTGGATGAATCCCTTCACTCCTAATCTCTCTCCCAAGCAGCTTCTCTCCCTTCCCTCTCAAGAGTACAGTTATATATTTATTCTATTCTATATGTATATACTACGTCTATCTAATGATACAATACTCAAAACCCTAATAATAATGTTCTTATATATGAATGGGCTATTATAAGCATTTTAAAAAATGTAGGAAAGTATTACAAGCCCAATTAGAAAATCCTGAAAATTATATTTCCCGTCAAAATTCAAGCCTTGAGATTCCGGATAAAGGCCTTGAGTTTTGCTCTTGTTCATTTAAAGGCCTTGAGCTGTGAAGTAAAGGCCTTGAGATGCCCATTGTTTCTCTAAAGCCCTTGAGATTCCAGATAAAGGCCTTGAGTTGTCAAGTGAAGCTTTCTAAATGCCTTTGTTTTCTCTCCACCAAATCATTCTTTCTTCATGGTTCATCTCCCCACGATCATTCTTATCCATTAAACGCTACAATCATCAACAAAAGCGTACATTAACACCATTCAACTAAACAACCATAATAATTGTTAGGTCTCAAATATACTGTGGAGAGGGGGTGAATACAGTATGTAACAATTAAATCGAAATATGCAAGTAAATGAAGAACATTATATATATTGATGAATAAAAACTGTTTACAAAATACAAGTACTCTCTCAAAGAATGTAAGAGTATTCTTGAGAGCTGCTAGATTACACAATGATTAAAACAATAGTCGACACCTATAGTGTAAACCTAATATGTGTTTATATAATACACAGTTACACAACCAATTACTGAAGATATGAATAATCACTTATGACTAGATACTGTACGTATCCTATAATTGATTGCTGTTGATTCCCTATGTTCAGGAACCGACATATTTTTGCCATCTTTATTCCTTCAATCAGATAAATCATCTACTGATTTGTAGGTTTTGTAAAGTCTGTTAGATAAACTCTTATAGTAAATGCTGATATCAAATACTGATATCTTTTGACAATTTATGATGATAAAATCTGATTCAAGTACAGATAAATACCTAAAATCTGATCATCATCAAATTATATCTAACAATAATATTATTTAAAGACAAATTCATCACAAAACAAGGATAAATGAGGTTATATTCGATATAAAACTTGTATATATCTAGCGTATATCAGCAGTTTGATATTTCTCATTACCAAAATCAACAATAACCTTTTTAATGTTTAGCTTTGAGGCTAAGGTTGCAGTATCATCGTCAGAACTAGACTCATCTACCATTCTCAACTACCTTCTTTTCTCAACAACAAGCTGCTGAGAATTAGCCTTTTTCACAACAACAGAGCCACTTTCCCAACTTGTCTCTTCAAAAATTTAGGTGAAGAGTGAGAAACCCTTGAACCTGATTGTCCTTCTGAAACATCAGTTCTAGCTGGTTTTAGTGCTTTTACAACTGATACTTTTTGAGAAACATTAGAGGTGGTGGAGTTTTTGGTAGAGTGTTTGGTTGGGATGCTTTCTTCAGGAACAAAATGGGATGTGCTTTGTTCCATAGCATCAGGGACAACACTTGGAGCAACATTAGGATTTTCTACTCTATAATGAGTAGGCAAATTTATTTGGATCAATTGCCTAAGATCCTGAGGTATCAAACCTTACCATTAAATCTATTCTTCTTATCCCTATTCTTATGATTTGTAATTGCTTTATCAACAATTTTAAAGATAGGCAATAGTTCATCATCATCAAAAACAACATTAGGGCATAAGTAAGAAAAGATAAACTGCAAAAACATAGCGTACCCTATAACCTGAGAAGCATCACTTCACCTAGCTATCAGGAATTGCACAATGGTATTACCATATTCAAACCCATGATTATATATCAGAAAATACCCAATTTTGAGAGGAACTGAAGGAAGAACATCAAAATTCGATACCTTATTGAGAAAACACCTACTGATACAATCAAAGAAGAAGTTCCATTCCTTCTTAAGCTAGGTTTTGTACAGTTTCCTAATCTTCTTGAAATTTCCATTGTATCTAAATCTCCTGACAACTGAAACAAGGTCTCATTGGAGTAGTTATCAGGATCGCAACTATCGAGATTTGGAAGATGTAATGCCCTTTCTATCACTTTAAGCGTAATATCACAGACACCACCAATATGTTAAAAGGAAAAGTGCCCTGATCAGCATCAATAACCGCATTATTCGATACCTGCATCACAGCCTTGTGTGACACATTCACCGGGTTAGTCAATGCAAACACAATAGGACTTTGGGCAAGAAAATCTTGAAGGATATGAAAATCAGAAGGAAGTTCGTCATGAGATAAAGGGGCAATGAAGTTTTTTGGGCCAAAGTTATGACCGTGTGTGATGTAGGATTGTTAAAGAAGCTTGACACTTGAAAAGCAGCATCAGAAGCCATTGTTAAAAATTAGGATTTTGAAGCTTGAGTTTGAGAGAGAGTAGAGAGAACAATGAGAGAAGCGAAAAACTGATGATATGTGAATATGAATAGATTTTTAAAAAGTAATTAGTTTTGATGAAAAAGGTATTAACGTAATTTACAGGTGTCACAAGGTGATTTACGGAATATGTGAGTCGAACAATTTATGTGATAGTGTAGTTAACAACGCACAGTTTTCAACATGTATCTATATGAGACATGCATTAACTCACCAAAAACCACACGTGTGCAAAAGAATAACCCCAGTAATTGAATTGCAATTGTTTATTGTCACTTTGGTCAAGTAAATTACATCAATCAATCCACACAAAAAATTATACAATATCAGAAAAATAACAAAATTAATTTAAAAAATAAATACAAAAATTCTGAATTTATTTAAAATATGTTGACCTGTCAATCAATATTTGACCACTGTCAGTATTTACCTCTATCAAGTTTTGAAGTTCCATCAGAATTTGACACTGTCAGTATGTGGTCCATGAGCTAATTTTTGATTCATAGAATCCAAGCACAACAACTTCCTGCAGCAATATACTCAGCTTTAGTAGTTGATGTCAAGATTGACTTTTACTTCTTACTGAACCATGAAACTACTCTACCACCCAAAAAGCTGAAAACTTGCAAATGTACTCTTTCTGTCAATTTTGACGCCTGCAAAACCAGTATCTAAGTATCCAATCAGATTAAAATCTGATTCTCTTGCATGGAGTTCCTTTTAGATATCTGAATATCCTCTTAACTGCAATCAGATGAGGTTCCCTTGGCTTTGCCTGAGATCTTTCACACAAACAAGTTGTATGTATAATATCTCGTCTAGCAGTAGTGAGATATAGAAGAGAGCCAATCGTACCTCTATAATTTGTCACATCTACCTCAATACCTTAATTAGGATCAAATCTTAGTAGCTGTGACCATGGGAGTAGTAGTTCTGGCACTGTCTTGCATGTTAAACATTTTCAACAAGTTTCTAGTATACTTCGACTGATTGATAAATTTTTTATCATCATTCTATCTAACATGCAGTCCTAAAAGTAACTCATTTCTCCCATTATGCTCATCTGATATCTGTATTGCATCATCTTACGAAACTTCTCACAGAGCTTGTTTTTAGTAGATCCAAAAATGATCATCTACATATATCTGTTTAAAAGTAAGTCTTTACCATGATTGATTTTTATCAATTGTACCTCTTTTGAATCCACTTTCAAGTAAAAATTGAGCAAGGGTCTCATAACATGCTCTTGGAGCTTGCTTTAGTCCATAGAATGTCTTGTTTAGTCTGTAGACATGATTAGGATGTTTGGGATCAATGAAACTAGGAGGTTGTTCAACATACACTTCCTCTTTCAATTATCCATTCAGAAAGATACTTTTGACATTTATTTGGAATACCTTGAACTTCATGTGAGCTGCATAAGCTAAGAAAATTTTGATGACTTCCAGTCTTGTAACAGGAGTAAATGTTTCATCATAATAAATGCCTTCTTGGTGAGAATAACCTTTTGCAACAAATCTAGCTTTGTTCCTGAATATTGTGCCAAAAGAATAAGTCTTATTTCTAAAAATCTAAATCTACTTTGTGCCTACAATAGACATGTTCTTTAGCCTTGGCACCAGCTTCCATACTTCATTTCTTTTAAACTCATTCAATTTCTCTTCCATAGCAATTACCTAGTCTGCATCCTTGAGTGCATCTTCCACTTTCTTTGGTTCCTCCTTTGATAAAAAGTTGTGAAACAAACATTCATGGTTAAGTTGCATTTCTGGTTTTGACACCAGTTGCAGGATTTCCAATTATTAGATCAGGAGTATGATCTTTTTTCCATTTTTTGACATGAGGTAACTGTCTTCTAGAACTCGATGCCCCCACTGTATTGGATGCATCGCCAAAATGATTATTGTTATTTGAGGGTCCCCCTGAATCATTGTTATCACCTCCTGATGAACTGTCAGTTCTTGACTCATTCTTATTTTGATTATTTCCTGATGAGCTTTGTCCTGATGAATCAGTAGTGTTATTATTATTTGAACTTTGTTGTTCTTCCCCTCAACATGTGCATGTGCAATTACTTCAGCAGTATCTGGTGCATCATCGGGATTTGATGAATCATCAGTATTTGGTACCTCGTCAGGATTTGCCTCTTCTTCTGATTTAACATTTTCATTTACAAAAATCAAGCTGTCATGGGAGTCTTCTTCAAATCCATTGATCTTTTTGTCATAAAAAAGATAACAACTGAAGGTATAAATTCCAATTCTACTTTTTCAGTATTTACTTTTTTCAGGTACTATTGTATCAACATTTAATTTTGCCACATATACTGATGGGATGACCATGAACAGTCCTCCATATGAGGGTACCCCTGTTCCTATGACCATAGATAACTCCTCTCAGCCACCTCTTATTTCTACAGGACAAAATGTTTAGGACCTTTTCTCTGAGAATGTGAGAAAAGATCTAGAGAAAGATAGAATTAAATAGAGGCAAGCTCCTGACCTGGCAAAAGGAGCGATAGATCAGAGAAAGGGTGTAGTTCACCCTAGTGAGGAAACTCTGACTATTAAGTCATGAGATGAATGGTGTGGGGAGTATTAAGACCACTTTAAAAAGAATATAGAGATCTAAGTGTTTCACTGTTTCCATTTGCAGGTGCTCAGAGTAACACAGTAATAGACTCCGATGCTTAGACTATTTAGGCTGAAAATCTACATTCTGTTGCACCTTTATTAGATACTGATATATCCCTTGCAGGTATAAATACTGATTATTTACTCTAGTCCACTCATTCTGATATCACTCCATCACATACAATCCCTGTTATTGCTGAAGAAGAAGAAGTAGAAGAACAGTCCATTTTCCTTCTAATGTCACAGTGAATGCTGATCTTCCCACTGACACACTAAATGTTGATGCTGTAATTTATAAAGAAGAAGAGGCAATGCATGCTGGGGATGAGAAGAGAAAGTTCTTTGGAAGAATAAGTCAGCACCTCCAGTCAGGAAAGATGATTTATGGAAAAAAGTGTTCAATTACAAAGTATTGGCAAGACAACCAGGTACAAGAGACAGTACTGGCATAAAGGGTGAAAGAGTGTATTAAGGTGAAGCTCTAAGTCTCAAAGACCCTACAGCTTTAGCTGATGAAATAGGTGAACAAGTTCAAAAGAAGCATCGTGAAAAGTTGATCTCAGTACAAGTTGTTCTTGACCATTTTGATGGTAATACACCTAAGGAAAAGCTGCTTTATTTTCTAAATTCTAGTAAGAAACTCAGGGTTTATGAGGAAAACATATTGAAGAAGTCATGAAGGAGTTAGAATATATGCTCTACTTATTGAAAGTCACTAATTCTACTACTACAAGATGGGATGAATTTTTAAGAAGCAAATTATTATCAAGCAAAGATGACTAACACAGAAATCTACACTTCCATATATACCCAAATACATTCTGCTAGATGGTACAGTTGCTGACATGCCTAAGGGAGGAACAAAGATAACAAAATCCATTGGACATGATGTATTAACATTTGATCTTGATGGTAAAAAGATTGGGTTTATTCCAATTTATGATTTAAATATGAACAGAGCCAAAATATCTGATCTCAGAGATGCTATCTATCAAACAGAGGAATCTACTCAATCACTCAAGGATGTCAAGCAAAGAATACAGATGTATTTGAATGTAGCTGAAGAGAATCTACTTAAAGTTTTCTTTGATGAAGCTACAGGGTATAGTAGAATTGAAAATTAAAAGTTCTGATGTAATTTGTAAGTTGTACATATATTTTATTTCTGCATTTAGATTTAGTTTTGACATCATCAATCAAATAACTTTTTCATATATTCATATGTACAAGTTAGGGGAGAATGTTAGATATAATTGATGTTGTCAAAGTTTATCAGTAAATACTCTCAGAAAGATATCAAAGTTTATCTTCCATCAGTGTTTGACAGAAGGTGACATAATTAGTTTTTAATATTAGTGTTTGTTATTAGGTTTTGTCAGTCAGACTTTTCTGTGCTACAAATTAGGGAAGATTGATTCTACTAAAGAAATAATTATTGCAGAGATATATCGACCATAAGACTTCAGTGATTAGCAGCTGTCAATTACAAGATTATTGTAATTAGTTCTATTTATGCAAATAATATCTTTGTAAATGATAGTGTAGCTGTGTAACTTATAAACACATATTAGGTTTATACTATATGTGTTGGTTAATCGTTTTTATCATTTTTATAACCTAGCAGCTCTCAAGAATACTTGTTCATTCTTTGAGAGAGTACTTTGTAATTCTTTAACAGTTTTTATCATCAATACAAAAACTGTTCTTCATACCTTTGTGTTAATTCGATTTGATTGTTTAATACTGTATTCACCCCCCTCTACAGTATATTTCAGACCTAGAATTTTCTTTCTTCTGATGTTTGCTGAATCTCATCTTCTTGAAACCCTTACAGTCATAGCTGCCAATTGTATGACCTCTGGATCAGTAAAATCTACATCAGAATCTTCATCAGTATCATCATCAGGATTTGTTGATGAATCATCAATATCTGATTCCATAGCATTACTTCTTCTCATAGAGCTTTCTACCATCTTTGGCTTGGAGTGTCTGACTTCAACATTCAAAGCAACTGATTTCACCTTGTTGCTTTTCCTGTTCTTCCTTTGTTAGATCTCCAAATCATGAGTTCTCAACATTCCATAGATTCTATCAAGAGTCTTATATCAAGATCATACTGATGCCTGATAATAGATGTCTGAATATCCCATTCTTCAGGTAGAGCTATTAGAAACTTGGTATTTGAGTCTTCAACCTCATACACTTTTCGAACCAGAGACAAATTATTTAGCAGTGTAAGAAACCTGTCACAGGTGTCAGTAAGACTTTTATCAGTCGTTGCTTTAAAATGTTCATATTTTTGAATTAGAACACTGTTCTTCTTGATTGCCATGGTTCTTTGACATAGAGTCTCCAAGGTATCCCAGATTGCCTTTGCAGTTTTGTAAGCTATTACTCTGTTTGCCATACAGAGTCTAAACTGTTATATAAGATGTTTCTTACCTTTGCATCCTTAAGGACTGCATCCTTTCCTTCAGCGGACCATTCCTTCCTTTCTTTAATTGCATAGTGTTCAAGAACAGTAAAAGTCACAGTCACTAGTTTTGCTGGCACAGGTGGTCCATCATTGATAATGGCCAGATAATCAGAATCAATAGCCTCTAGATACATCAACATCTTTACCCTCCATGTTGGGTAGTCAGCTTTCTTCAAGATTGGAATTTTAATGATTTCATATTTGTTAACAGAAATTTTTGATCGTTTCTAATAGTATTTTTATCAGTTTGCTCAGATACCAATTATTGCCCAGTATAATAATTGTACATGGGAGGTTGGATACAATAGTGTAAGCTTTTCGAATTAAACAAACAAATATGAAAAATAAAACAACTTTTATTGATATGATATAAAAGAAGTTACAAACTCTCTCAAGAAATAATGATGTTCTTGAGAGCTGCTAGGTCACATTGATAATATTCAAGTTTGACACACAAATCTGTAACCTATTTTATGTTTATATAAATCACACAGCTGCTCTATCAATTGCAAGATATATCAAATCAATTACAAACAGATTTCAATGAATATCCTAACTGATAGCTACGCTCATATTAATTAGGAACCAACATATCAATCCTTCCCTTTTTTTTCCTTGAATAGAAGATATCATCAAATATTGATATATCACCAACTCCAGACCAGCTGCATAACCTGCAACCACCAAATACTGATGACGTTGGCAACCAAATCCCGATCAATAGTAAACTAAATCCTGATCATTATTTAGTTAGTATTTCCAACATGGGTGATGTCATGATGATGTCATATAGGAGGTGGGAATTTGTCAAACAGGGGGTGAAGATAGTGGTTTTTAGTTTTACCAATACCAAAATTAGGCTATAGAAATATGAAGTATTATTAATTGAATATAATTTTCCTATTTATACAGATGTAACATTATTCTATATATTTTGGATTCAACATTATATAATTGTTGTTCAACAAATGATGCTGAAGTAACCTTTTTACTTCTTAATTGCAGTTCTAAACTTGTATGTGCATTTAATTGTATGTATAGTTTGGATTTTGCAAGACCCATTTCGGGTTGGGTTCGGATCCTTCAGTTTTGGGACTTAATTCGAGCCTCTTTCACCTCCTGTTCTTCGATTCTTGTTGGTGTGTGTCTATACATGCTTGTATTGCGCAGATTGATGAGACCCACTTCGGGTTGGATCCGGATTCCGTGTTTCTTATTCGATTTTGATGAAATTAGTTGGGTTTGCGATGTTAATAGTAATTACCGGCGAAACTCGTGACTGGAGACCCGATTTCGGGCACCTCAGGGTTTTGCATGTTGTGTGTTGATGTGATGATGTGTGTTGGATTGTGGATTAAAAGATTAAGTGCTAAGTGCATGTTGATATTTTTTATTTTCAGATTTTATTTGAGTTTTATACGAATAAATTATGGTTCGATCTTTGTGGTTTAATTTAGTTTATGTGATAATACGGGATGGATCGATGATTTTGAATTGATATAAGATTTGTTTGTCGTTAATTGTTATTTCTCAGAATTTTAATTGGAGTTTCGAGTAATGGATTTGAGTTTTAGTTAAATGAGGTTGTTAAAAAGTATTATGTGCAAGAGCGGGTATGTATGCCAAATTGTAGAATTTTCGAATGTTATTTAATTACTTAAGGGATGTTGGATGTAAAATAGTGATATTGGGATGTGAATGTTTGTTGTTGGTTTTGATTGTA
>PHNY01166935.1:23685-36103 GCA_003724115.2 Anethum foeniculum | reverse complement strand
AGAGTATTGTAAAATACAGTTTATTAATACAACAGTTCTTTTTCATCTTGGAGTTATTAATCAATTTGATTGTGATTACACTGTATTCACCCCCTCTACAGTGTGTGTGTGACCTAACAATATAAAAGTAGTTTATAAAGTAATTATAATTTGTGTATCCTGAAAAGTAAATTATATAGAAAATAATACACATGTCCGTAACAGTACATATATCTCATCTGACTATCATCTTTCTATTGAATTATTAAATTTATATTAGAAACAAAAATAAATTCATATGAATGTAATATATATCGAAATTTCATGTATAAAAGAATAACAATGAAACAAAAGGGATCATTAATATTACAGTACATTATTATGTCGGGATAAACAATCATATAACTCATTTCTCGCTAAATCTATTATTGCAATATGCAGATACATCATATATTTTTAAAAAAATTAATAATTAATATAAAACATGTCTGTGGCTTGTACTGGTTACCCTTATCATATTAATTC
Organism: Anethum foeniculum; assembly: GCA_003724115.2. Classification (NCBI taxonomy): domain Eukaryota; kingdom Viridiplantae; phylum Streptophyta; class Magnoliopsida; order Apiales; family Apiaceae; genus Anethum; species Anethum foeniculum. The sequence goes on along the minus strand of PHNY01166935.1, from coordinate 35,599 downwards.
TCATTTAATATGTTTGCTCTAATTACGTTAATTTACATTTACATATTAATGAGTGTTTTATATACTAATAATTTCTAATCTACTCATTATGTAATACATTAAGTAATACTAATGATTTTATAATTAATTTATCTCATTATAATTCTTACACTAATTAGATCAAAATCCCACAACATTTCTACAACAACCGTCATAGAGCACTTTTAGCCAGGCATAACACTATATACCAATTTGTTCACTTAATGTCAATTAATGACGAAGAACAAACACGACTGCTTAACGTTAATTAATGACGAAGAACAAACGCGTCTCACATCACTGTCACCACACCCCAAAAACTCATGCTCGTGTACATAAACAAATATATCAACCATTCCCTGGACAATAACATGAATATACTATCTACAACTACAGCTAAAATAACATTAAATCATGCAATGCAATTTAGAGTATACCCGTGCATTGCACGGGTTATAGAGCTACTTATTACTAATACAACACAAAGATCATATTATGTAATATCAAAGAACATATTATGTAACATAAAATATTTACAGGCAAGTCGACAATAATATAGTAACGTCTGCGAACTTCCTACGAATACAATATCAAAAAAAAAATAAGGATGTTAACCTCACAACAGTTATCATTAACTTAAAGTTTCAAATATCTCAAAAATACATCAAAATTTATAAAAAAAATTATATAATATTCTGGAGCATGCTCGTGCCTCGCACGGGCTATAAAGCTAGTTACACTTTAAAATCAAAGTTAAAACTTTTTCACCAAAAATCAGAGCTTCAACCAAATGACTCTACTTAACCTATTAAAAGCCAAATATCCAACACATACACATACAACCAAAATTTTACTCCACTAAAAGTTTATATTATTAATTTTTTAATCATTAATACAGTCCACATTTTTTAGTCTAAATACAGTTCAATTTATTAATCATCATTTATATAATAAAATTAAAAAATTTAAAGAGTAAAATATCAAACTTATTAAAATTGTTGTTACATAATAATACATATAAAATACTTAGACCAATTTTTAGACTAAATATAACAAACAAATTTATTTACCAAAAAAATTATTAATAAGATATATAAAACACTTTAACTCTAACAATAACTTTTTTTAAATACCATAAAACATTATTTATTTATAAAGTAACCACCATATAGTTAAACTTAACCAATATTCACAACAATATCACATCTAAAAAATTAACCATCATTTTTTCTAAAACCAATTTTATAACAATAACAAATTAAACAGATGTTATTTTAACCACTTGAGATATGGATGTCACTTTACAAGAAATACGCAAACACCAACTTCTCTTAATACATAACAGAATGACAACAATTAATCACATTATACAACACTATCATTACATATATTTTTTATATTTTTGAATACATTTTTCTTGAATTCAAAACAAACAAACATGTGTTCTCCCTCGCCCACCCCTCATCCATCTACAACCAACCAAACGAATGGGTAAGCCGCCAAAGTATGACATAGACAAATTAGAATGTTGTAACTTGAAAATATCAACAAACAAAATTTGCAATGAAAGACAACTGCCAGATCTTGCCCTTTTTCCGCGAAGGTCACTGAAGTATGATATAAGAAAATTTAACTGCATTCAACGATTGAGAAGTAAACCAAAAGGAGGATCTGCATCCACCTATGGTTAGAAAATTTATATACTTTCATTTACTTATTTATTTTTTATCTTTTAACACAACATATAAACCAAACTTTTACTCCACTAAAAGTTTATATTATTAAATTTTTAATACTTAATACAGTCCACATTCTTTAATCTAAATACAGTACATTTTATTAATCATCAATTATATAATCAAATTAAAAAATTTAAAAAGTAAAATATCAAACTTATTAAAATTGTTGTTATATAATAATACATATAAAATACTTAGACCAATCTTTAGACAAATATAACAAACATATTTATTTACCAAAAAAAATCATTAATAAGATATATAAAACACTTTAACTCTAACAATAACTTTTTTAAAATACCATGAAACATTATTTATTTATAAAGTAATCACCACTATATACTAAAACTTAACCAATCTTTACCACAATATCCCATCTAAAAAATTAACCATCATTTTTTCTAGAACCAATTTTATAACAATAACAAATTAAACAAATGTTATTTTAACCACTTGAGAGGATGCGCCCCGACAAGTTATGCATGTCTCTTTACAACAAATACGCCAACACCAACTTCTCTTAATACATAACAGAAAGACAACAATTAATCACATTGTACAACACTATCATTACATATATTCTTTATATTTTTGCATACATTTTTCTTGAATTCAAAACAAACAAACATGTCAGACAAGAGACAACGTTCTCCCTCGCCCGCCCATCATCCATCTACAACCAAACGAATGGGTAGGCCACCAAAGTATGACATAGACAAGTTAGAACGTTGTAACTTGAAAATATCAACAAACACAATTGGCAATGAAGGACAACTGCAAGATCTTGCCCTTTTTCCGTCCTTTAGAAGAAGATGAATGTCACTGAAGTATGATGTAAGAAAATTTAACTGCATTCAACCATTGAGAAGTAAACCAAAAGGAGGATCTGCATCTACCCATATATCGATGCCAGTTAGAAAATTTATAATATTTCATTTACTTATTTATTTTTTACAGAAATAAAACAAACCATACTTATAATACCACTGCTACCAAAAACACAAATTGACTCCATTCAATCAATTTAGACAACATTCATACAAATTAACATAGATAAAGAATTGAATATTATCCAAGATGATTAAATTCGTTCAATTTTTATATTTCAGGCATATTTATGACCATGGAAGATGATAAAAGTGAGTGTATAACTGCAACAACAGATACCACAATTAGCATTGATGAATTACAAGACATTGAAACTCTCATTGGTGTATCGGATTATATGCATGAAATACAATGCTCTGGGGACAATACTAATTATTTGCTTCCTCCGGAATATAAAACACTTGGTCCTCCAACAGAGATATGTCAGTACTGCAAGGCAATAATGTGGAAAGAAGAGCGCAATAACAAAAAGGTCACAAAAGGGATGCCTACCTTTTCGCTTTGTTACTTAAATGGCCATATTAGACTACCTCCACGTAAGCCAACACCATCATATTTACAACATTTGTATAAAACCCGAGAAAGGACCAAAGTTAAAAAAATATATAAGAATTTATAATTCCATGCTTTCTTTCACTTCAATGGGTGCAAGAATTGATCCTTCCATCAACAATGGAGACGGATTTTATTTCTACAAGGCGTGAACATACATAGACACGGTAGCCTAAAACCTATGGAAGGGGAACAACCAAAATACTGTCAGTTATATATATATGATACTGAGAATGAAATCGGTAATCGCATGCGGGCTATAAATCTCCAAGACCCAAATGCTATAGACCCTGTAATTTTAGAAAATCTATTGGAGATGTTGGATAGTACGAATGAACTGGTCAAGTGTTTTATAATGGCTCAAGATCGCTTCAAGGAGGAAGAAATTATGGAACTTAAAATAGTGATGAAATCATCTAGGTCAACATCTGGACGTGAGAACCATATGACACCAGCCAATGAAGTGGCATCAATAATAGTGGGAGACAATGAGGAGATGTGTGGCAAGCGAGATATAGTTATTGATAGTAAAGTTGATGGACTTAGAAGAATAAGTGATCTTCACCCTCTATTTATGGCTCTTCAATACCCTATGTTGTTTCCACGGGGTGAAGATGGATACCATGAGGAGATATATTATGTGGATTGCAATAAGCCCAGTAAAAAAAGGGACAAAAGATCACTCCAAGGGAATTCTATTCGCACAATTTTATGGTCCATCTAGAAGAAGGTACGTTAAGGCTATTTTGTTACAATCTTACATATGAAGCACATTTTCACAGTTTTTACACTATTATATAAGTTCACTTATTATACACTCCATACCAAAGAAAAAACATCTATTAAATACTATTATTGGGGCTCAACCATCCCCATTGTATTTTAATTATTTAAAATTTTTATTAGCTATTACAAAACTATTAAACTAAATGCATCTACAATAATTTATACAATATGAATTGGTCGGCATAAACTGTTAATTCATGTTGTCTATATTATATCAATAGGTAATAATTATATATAAGTTATATAATTTTTAATTAGAGATTAACTTTTATTTATAATGCTGTATATTTTTCTTTGTAGGGTTCACTGTGAGACTAGGTGGCAGATTGTACCAACAATACATTGTTGATGCCTTTTCATCTATAGAACAATCTAGATTGTGGTGGATAAGGCGTAATAAAAAAAAAGGAGTGAAATGTATAAAAACCTATGTGACCTCATTAATAGGGATGATGTTGATGCATCAAATGCTGGCCAGGGGATTATACTTCATGCATCATTTGTTGGCTCTCAACGATATATGTACCATAATTACCTTGATGCACTTGCTGTATATCACCACATTGGTCACCCGGACCTATTTTTAACTATGACTTGTAACGCCTACTGGGATGAAGTAATGCAAATGATGTCACTCCTTCCAGGTTGCTCAGTAGAAGATTGTCAAGATATAATAGCAGGAGTATTCAAGTTGAAGTTGGAGCAACTATATCACGATATTAAAGATAAACACTATTTGGGAAAATGTGCTGGGAGTTTGCCACCCACTAAAATGTTATTCCTTTTTTACCCATATATACACTTTCAATATAATTGTAAAAGACTATTTACACTGCAGTTATGTATGTGGTTGAGTATCAAAAACGAGGTGTTCCACATGCTCATATGCTTATATGGTTGCACACGATGGACAAGAATAAACTGACTACCAATACAAACAGTTATGTTAGTGCCGAGATCCCTAACAAAGCTGAAGATCCCTACGAACATGTGGCTGTGAAAAAATTTATGATGCATGGACCGTGTGGAGTAAATTTTCCATGCTCCCCATGTATGAATGATTACAAATGCTCAAAGATGTATCCAAAGAGGTTAGCAATTAACTAAAAATAATTACATATAATTTGTCTCTTTCATATACATTATGTAATTTTATGTATATATTATTCCTCAGTTTATCTACAGCAACAACTTTTGATGAATCTGGTTTCCCAATATATAAAAGACAAAACACAGGTGTATCGGTCAGGGTAAGAAATGCAATGCTTGATAATCAATGGGTTGTGCCCTTTAATCGAGATTTATTAGTACAATATCAATGTCATATGAACATTGAAATATGTAATCAAGCAAGATCAATTAAATACCTATTCAAGTATTGTCTCAAAGGCCCTGATCGTGCTACCATAATGATACAAACTGATAGCGCACATCACCTATGCCAAAATCGGGATGAAATAAAAACATTTTTGGATGGGAGATATGTTTGTGGTGCAGAAGCAGCACATCACATTTTTGGCTTTGATGTACACCACATAACTATTTCAATTGAACGCCTACCAGTTCACCTACCAAATGTGAAGCTGGTGACTTTTAAAGAAACTGATAATATACATTGGGTTTGTACATCTGCAACATTCCGCCTCAGCAAACTAGAGGCATTATTTGAACTTAATAAGTCAAATGAATTTGCAAGGACTTTGACTTGCCAACAAATTCCAAAATATTTTGTCTGGGATAGTAGTCATACTGTGTGGACACTCCGTGCACGCTCTAATCATGTTGGTAGAATTCATACCACACACCATAGCACCTGAGAACTTTGGTATTTGCGTCTACTCCTAACAAAGTTACGTGGGCAACAAGTTTTACTGCCTTGGAAACTGTTAATGGCAACGTGTACAATACTTTTCAAGAAGCATGTGCTCAATACGGCTTTCTAAATGACGATAATGAATGGCATGAGGCTATCAAGGAGAACAAGCAGTTTTCAATGCCCACTCAACTACGACAACTCTTTGTATATATAATTGTTAACTGTCAGGTCAAAGATGTTCTACAGTTGTAGCTTACTCATTGGATGTGTTTGTGTGAAGATATTGAGCAACAACAACGAAAATTTACCAGAAACTACGACCTCAAACTAACAGACATGCAGATTCAGTACTACGGCCTAGCTGGTAAGTCATCTATGCAACTACATACAATTTATAATAAGATGCAACATAATGTTTATATATACAATAATGTTTGATGCTAATATTTTCATGATATAGTACAATAAAAATAATAGTTTTATTAACCGTAATTACATTATGGTTATATTTATATCATAAATACATTAAATGGTTTTCTAAAAATATATAAAGAAGGAAATTTTAGTAACATTATTATTCATCATTATATAGTTCTATTCTCCAAATATAAATATTGAATAAATCATTAGTTATTTATTACATATTAATATTAACAAATATATAATAAATATCATTTTAAAGGTAAAATATACATATTTTAATACTATTTACCCTTAAATAATCAACCAAATTCTATGTAATATTTATTTTAATTAACAGTACTTATTACACTTTTTTTTTCTATAATAACATAAGAAAGAAATGCAAATATAATTTTGCTATAATAACAAAAAACTAACAACTACAATTACTTGTGCGTGGCAGAGATCCACAAACTACTAGCAACCATAGGAAAATCTTTACAAAATTATCCTACTTTGCCCAGGCCACCTGACAGCTACTTAGACCACCAAAGAAACAGACTAGTACTTAGGAAACCAGCCATAATAAAGATGAGATGCTAAAACAACATGAACTGTTGTCAAGCAAGTTAAACTCGGAGCAAAGACATGTATACAATGCTATACTATCATCGGTTAAAAGCAATAAAGGGAGCTTCTTTTTATTTACGGTAGTGGCCGTTGTGGAAAGACCTACCTTTGGAATGCTCTAATTACAAAACTGCGCTCAGAGTCAAAGATTGTTTTACCAGTGGCCTCATCTGGGATAGTTGCAACATTGTTACCTGGTGGACGCACTGCAAACTCCATGTTTAAAATTCCTGTAAAACTATATCCAGATTCAACTTGCTCTATAACTCAAAATTCTGATATCAGAGAATTATTAAAACAAACAAAGCTCATTATATGGGATGAAGCTCCGATGCAAAATCGTTACGCATTTCAAGCATTAGATCGCTCTCTCCGAGATATAATGAAAGTTATTAATCCTGATAAATTTCACCAACCTTTTGGGGGGATAACTATGTTGTTAGGGAGAGACTTCAGACAAACTCTTCCTGTGGTGGATGGGCAAAAAAGTGATACAATCAATGCAAGTATAATAAAGTCAAAGTTATGGGATGTGTGTCATTTGTTTCTCTTAAAAAAAATATGCGCCTTCATCCTGGTAGGTCTACAAGTGAACAAAAAAAGATAGAAGAGTTCAGTAAATGGGTTCTATCTGTTGGAAAAGGTAATGCACACATCCCAACCACCCAAAATACCAATTTTGATGATGACATCCAAATCCCAGAACAATATTGCATACATTCACCTACGTCATGTGTTGATGATATTATAAGGAACACATATGATGGTTTGGAGCTTGCCTATAAATGTAAAACATACCTTGGAGAAAGAGCTATTCTTATACCCACAAATCAAGTTGTTGATCATGATAAAATATAGAGGAAAGAGATAAATGAAAAATTTATTATAATGAAACTTGTTCTCAATTACAATAGAAGAGGGCTTATATAGCCAACAGTCAAACAATAATAACTGAAGGAAATCAATCTAACAAGGAAAATATTATAATAACGGAACTATCCAATAATAATAATATTATATATGTTAACACCCCCTCAAACTCATGTCGTAAATCGGGAGTTTGCCAACCAAGAAACGGGGCCACGTAACCAAACCAATCTAAAGCTGCAACACAGAAAACACGAGTATCGATACGAATCCGGAAATGGAGTCAAAATCTAACGAACCAAAAAAACTTCCAAAGCGGATCCAAAGTTGCAAAAGAGAAACCAGAATTCAAAGACGCAACCGCAAGAGAAGGGCAAACCGAGTATCCATAACAACAAATCCAATCAGCAATAGAAGAATAACCATTCATGTCATCCAATAACCAATCTAAACAACTTCTAAAGTAAACAGATCTGCAACCATCCAAACAATACTAATACCAAAACTGAATCTAAATTCACAAATTGTATCCAAATCTTAAGCCAAACTCAATAACCAATCAAAACCAACTCCAAATCTAATCACCAAATAAAGTAAACCAATCCCACGAAGAGCCAGTTGTGCCTTGAGCACCAAATAAACTAAACCAATCCAACAAAGCCCAATAAGCAAAAGAAGAAAAAGAAGTATATAGATGTGCCTAAGGCTACTCCCATCATAGATCACGAGAAAAGAAGTATATATGTTAACAGATCAATTAAATGATTTGATACTGGATAAAATACCTGGAGACCAGGTAGTGTACTATAGCTCTGACACAGTGTAGAATGATGACACAGACCAGATAAGCAACCAAGCATTTCCCTTGGAATACTTAAGTTTAATAAAGGTATGAGGCCTACCACTACATGAACTTCGATTGAAAGAGGGTGTTGTTGTCATGTTAATGAGAAATTTAAGCCAGACACTGGGACTCTGTAATGGTACTCGACTAGTCGGTCGAAAATGTATGAAACATACCGTGCAATGTGAAGTACTAATAGGAAATTATGTGGGCTCAATCCACTTCATCCCACGCATGGATATGTGCCCAACAGACACAAAATTGTCATTCAATTTCATGCGTAAATAGTTTCCATTACAACTTTGTTTTGCAATGACTATAAACAAAGCTCAAGGGTAATCGCTCAACAAGGTCGTTTTATATTTGCCAAGACCAGTTTTCTGTCATGGACAGTTATATGTTGCAATCAGCCGAGTCACATAACCACAGGGTTTAAAAGTTTATATAGAAACAAGGAGCGGTGGAACAACCAATGTCACAAAAAATATCGTGTATGAAGAAATATTTTACACATTACCATGCACATAGTGTTTACATACTACCAGCATTTATTATTACAAAGTATGGTGGTAGCACCGTCTTATTTAATGTAGATATCTATCACTATAATTCTTAAGGGTTTAGAATTTTGCTTTATATATTAGTTTTTTTTAAATGTCTATGCCTTTTAAGATATTTCAAACAAATTGTTTTATAAAATTACAATAAATCATAAAGGTAAAAACTATTGTTGTAGTTATTTTTATAAACATTTCTTCATAAGGCTAACTTTTGTAAGATCTTTCTTTCCTAAAACCAATAAATAAAAATGGACATTAAAGTATTAAAACTCTTGCAAACCTATTCTTTATAAACAATACAATATTTAAGAGTTAATACTATGATATTTGATTATATTTAAAGAAATTTAGTATACTAAATATATTTATGTATGTTTAATATGGTTACCTTTGTTAGGCATTTTATATTTAAAAATTTTAAAAGGATAACCATAAAATTCTATGCATCTCAAAAGCCCACGATGTTAAAGCAACGAACTCTGCATATGTAAATAATCAAAAGAAAAATGATGAAAAAACAAGTAATCATGTATAAATTCTTTAAAACTAATTTTCAAAACATATCCATGATCATAAAATTATTACTACCTACAACTATGTCAAAAAATATACATTTGATACCTCAAAAAATATTATTACTTCAAAAAAAATAACTAGCTATTTCTACTAAAATTATACATAAAAGCTATTTGATACCACAAAAAAATTACTACTTAGATAAGTTACATAGTATTATTATTATTAGTTAATCTACTTAAAATCTCATTATACAATCCATTATAAAAAAAAATATTATTAGTTTACAAAGTTATATATACACAACAACTTAGACATGCCACAACCAACAATTCAATTATAACTATTTACCTTAATTTAATTATTAAATATTTTAATTTTAATAATATACATCCATAAAAAATCTAGACGTGACTATAAATAGAATGCATTTAGGGTCAAATATAAGAATTGTTGTTATTTTTATATACCTTTGAAATCTAACATTTACAATCACATATTTATTAAATGTATTGTTTAATAGTTATATTTCCCAACAAATTAGTCGTGTCCACTCATAACGGTTACCACTACAACACGTTCAGTTACATCTATATCATATAACTAAGTCGACTCCCAACAAATCAGTCATGTCCACTCATTACGGTTACCACTACAACACGTTCAGTTACATCTATATCTATAACTAAGTCGCATTAAACAGTTATATTTTAGGAAATCATCGGCATCTTCAACAAGTACTAAGAAAATTTTGAAAAGTTATTGCAGAAACTATAACCAGCATGCCTAAGTACGACTCAATTTCTTCTCTCAACTCCAACAAAACTAATTGGAAAATAAAGGCCAAGGTGATACGCATATGCCGATGAAAGAATTTAGAGGCAAAAATTTGATCCTCCTAGATGACCATGTAAGTATGTATTGTTTTAAACATATTTAATGCATAACTTTATTCTACTAGATCATCATTTAATAGTACTGTGTAATGTTTTAGACATTATTTATTGTCTAAGGTTTTAAACTTCAATACGGCATGTTATTAACAAATCTATATTGTTACAGAATTCACGTATTCATGCCTTCATTTACACAAGTAATGCTGAAAATCTTGGCAAGCAATTTACAGAGGGCAACGTCTATATCATTCAAAACTTTTATGTGAAAGATTATATTCCAACGGCTATTCGATGTCTACCAAACCATCATCAAATTACATTATCACATAATACCAAAGTTACAGAGATAGATGATCATGGCCATATACAAGACAATGGCTTTGACCTATATGATGTGTCAGATGCTAAGAAACTGAAAAAAGATGATTTATTTCTCATAGGTAAACTTTTCTACATACTCTGACGGGTACTATGTTTATGTACACAGTTTACATCTAACATTTTCCTTTTCATAGACATTGTAGGTGTAATAAAGGATGTTCAACCCCTGTACCAATTTACAAATACACATGACCAGGATCATGCTAAAATAAAATTCAAGGTCACTGATGGAAGGTACATAATCTCTCTCACTACTATCAAAAAATGATTTCTTGCAATTATACTACCATCAATAATTTACAATTTTTTAAAATTTTATATTGAATAGTTCATCTGTGGAAATAATATTCTGGGATAATCTGGCCGAGGAATTTGATGCATGTAAAAATGAGATCACAACACAACCCCCAATAATTATCATAGCAAGCATTGGGGTAAACAGAAACTCAGGTACATTTACTCCCCCCCCCCCCAAAAAAAAGTTGACCCATCATTAACTAGATTTAAACATATGCATAAAATAAAAAAATATCATTTTATTTACAATGTGTATTCTATTTTAATACTTATGCATCTCTCTAATAAAGTTTTATTTTTTTATTTGTCTAACAACAGACACATATAATTTGTCTAACAATGCATCTACAAGATTTTACATAAATCATGACCATCACAGTGTACACCAACTACGGAGAAGGTATTCAAAAAACATACTTTTATATCTTTTACACACTATTATTTATATAGATAATAAATATATATTCTTATACATGGTAGATTCTACAAGTTTCTACACGGATCAAGAAATGGAGGAAGATCCGGAACCACAAGTAGAACGTGTATCAAGTTTAAGAGAATTAAGGAACAACTCATCTGACTACACTACGGTATTCCATTTTAGCGTATATAGTAATATAACCAAACATCAAATATATAATGTATTTACTTATAAAATTAAGAAAATAATATTATACAATCAACTATGTCTATGTAACCACCACCCTGGTTGTTTTTTTTAC
>PHNY01166903.1:2289-15061 GCA_003724115.2 Anethum foeniculum | reverse complement strand
TCTTTTCCAAGTCAACCTAATTTGCCAAATCACTTTCAAGGTTGATCATTCCTTGAAAAGCACTAAACTCAAACCAATATAAACAACTGATATGAACACCAACAAAGAGAATCAAGATATAGTTTTATGTAGAAACACAAGTATCCATTAAAGGCCTAACAGGAGTATTATTTCAACATCACAAAAAAGAGTGTCATACACAATGAATACATGAACAATTAAGAAAATAAAGAAGAGAAGATAAAAACTCTAGAATTTGATCTTGTTCCCAGGCTCCTCTTCAATCCCTTCTTGTTCTTCTTCCTTGTGTTCTATTTCTCTCCAGTGTATGAAGTAACCACTCTCCTCAATGTCACATCCTCTATTTTATGTCTCTACTGATTATATATACAAAATAACTGAATTGTATCTAATAATAGTACAATTTACTTATTTAATAATAAAACAAAAGAGTATCCTTAATAGAGTAGGATTCCCACAATCAAATTTCGAGCTGTCTGATTTTGGCAATTTCTTGGGAATTTTGGAATATCAATAAAATCTGAGACCATACTCAAATTAAAGTTCTTCTCTTAAGCTTTCCAATGGCGCCTGAATCGGCTCATTATGACATCCGGAGCTCCCATTATAGCCAAAACAGTGAACACTGCGCAAGCTGTCCTGAAAATCCGAATTTTGCTAGAATTTACTTTGAATTATGCACTTTAAATTCCAATCCTTCTCTTATAAGAAAATCCCTTTTTCCTACAATAAAACATCAATATTCATTAAATAAAAATCCAATTTTGTGCAAAATAAACTAAAAATATAGAGAAAGTATGATCATAAAGATCATACATCATGGTAATCCTGCACTTTGCACCATAAAAGCTTGGGATCACCTGTCCTGCTATCTTGTGGGTGCTTCTCATTTAGGGGACATGGATGCGTCCAACATTTGGCGTATATTATGGATATACCTGCAACTACTTTGGTCAAGGAGACAGTTGGTAGCGGTTAGTGTTGGCTCCTAGGTTGGGTCGATGTCGTATCTGTGAAGTCCTTAGACTGTAGTTGAGCCTTAGGCCTTTGTGACTAGGCCTCATCGGTGGACATTCCTAAAGCTAGTCGAAGACCGGTCAAGTAGGTTCTCCTACTGGGCCTCAAAATAGGGAACCTAAATCCGTTTAGATTTCTTGTTTCCCAAGAACTACGTGGCCTTGATTCCCTATAAATAGGGATACGTAGGCACATTGTATGGGGTAGGAAGCGAGAGCCTTATATGCCACCACCAAAAACCCTTACAATCTCAGCCCACAATTCATCACAACCACCATACTCCGACGGCTATTCAGGTGAGAACCACCATCGTAGATCTTGATTCTGGCGACGAACCTCAAACTTTGTTGTTTCCAAATTCCTCCATCAACAAATTGGTGCTAGATGGAGGGACTGCTGATCAAGATCATAATCTCATGAAGAAGAGATGTCCCACCATGATGAAGGTTTTCTAGAGAAGTTCATGCAAGATTTGAAGAAAAAGGCGGCGCAAGGTTTCTGGGCCGATGATGTCAAAAAGAATCTGAAGAAAGGACGAGTCCTCGGATCTGAAGATGGTTCTGGACACGACTTCGGATTGAAGATGATGATCCTAAGAAGATGTATCTTCTTCTTCAAGGTATTCCATCAACCCTCAAGTTATTATTTAACATTCTTGTTGGTTGGAGATTTGCAGGAACGAAGAAGATCCCAAGATGACAATTTCCGGCTAGGGGGTCGAACGAGATCTTGAGACAATGTGGATTTTAAGGATGGTTTTAGATATGCACTTTGGGTTGTTGCTGGAAAAATATGGTGCTGGGTATGTTCGAAGGTGATGGTCTCCGACCAGCGACGATGGACATGGATTTTAGGGTGGCTCTGAGTAAGATTTGGAGGAGACACTTCATTTTCGGCGAGATCCCTCAAAGTAACATCCATCTAATTGTATTGTGATTTCGGTTATTCGTTTCTTAAACTTGTGCAGAAAGAAGATATGAGGAAAAGCTTGTCAATTATGATTTCGATTGGGAAGAAGATCCGATGAAGGACATCTAATTACTATCTGGATTAAGAAGACAGTTCGATTGCGCTTGCAAAATGATTCAAGAAGATGCACAATTATCGGGAGCTCATCCTCATCCTAAGGACGTGCCCTTATCTAAAGGACGCGTCCTCAAGGTAACACTGAACTAGTTTTCTTATTATTTTTGTTATTCGTTTCTTCAACTTGTGCATGAAGTAGATTATGAAAGAGATTCTATACGAAGGAAATCCCCACAAACTCTAAGGATGCGCCCTAATGACAATAATTAAGGGTTGGATGATTTTCAATGATCTCTGGAAGAATTCGTTGTACGGACACGTCCCTATTTTAAGGCCGCGTCCTTCAAGTAACATCTAATATTTTCTGTTGATTGAGTTTTGCATATAAGAAATCTCATTCAAGGAATGTCTCGAGAACTATCAGGCGGTACGTCCCAATCTATTAAGGAAGCGCCCTCTGCATGCTTGATGTCATGATGAGTATTTCTTCAAAGACGCGCCCTCGATATAAACTTAAAGCTTATGATGGGTCCTCCAAGCACTGAATCCTAAGTAAGGACGCGCCCTATGCGTGGTAGAGAGAAGTATCCACCCATGAGGCCGCGTCCTTAGAAGAAGATGTGAATGCTTAACATTAACTCCAATGATTTAAAGAAGATGGTTAAATGGAGGTGAGGGCCCGTGAACCTTAGGATACGCACTCTAGTTGATAGACTAAGGCCCTAGGGTCATGAGTGAGCCTCTCTGCATGAACTTATCTTGTTTTAAACTAGAGTATTCTTCCCATCTTGAAATGCCTCGTGTAGAGATGCCTCTCCATGAGATATCTTGTTTAGGGATGCCTCTTCATGAGATACCTTATTTAGAGATGCCTTTTCATGAGATGACTCGTTGAAAGATACTTTATACATCCCTTGTGTTTTGTTGAGGCTGCTCCATGAGCTCCCTCTATAGAGGATGCTCCCTCCAAGGATGGTTCCCTTGTCGAGGAAGACACTTCTTTTGCAGAGGAAGCTCCCTCCAAGAATGGTTCCCTTGTCGGGAAAGATGCTCTTCTTAAATAGGAAGCTCTCTCCAAGGATGGTACCCTTGTCAAGCTAGACGCTCCTCTCACAGAGGAAACTCCATCCAATGATTGTTCCTTTTTCGAGGAATATGCTCCTCTTATAGAGGAAGTGCCCTCTAAAGATACTACATTTATTGAGGAAGACGCTGCTCCTAAAGAGGGCGCGCCCTCCAAATGTGAGATGATAGCAGAAGACCATAGAAGGTTTGGCTTTAATTTTAATCCTAGAATCCCATTGCTAGTTGAAAAGACGAGGTCAAAGATTTAGAACCATGATTTGGCAACTAATAAGAAGTGAGTTATGTAGCAGTAGGAATTGCTTTTGTAACTGTGATGTTGGTGGAAGGATCACCCTCATGAGGATGTGTCCTCCTAACATCAGAGGTTTCTTAACCTCCATATTTGTCTTTCACTAGATTAACTCTAAGTTCTTAGCTTTAATGGCTCTATTCTTGAGCTTTTTGGAATCTATTCATTTAACCTTAGAAGACTCATGTGGGTTATTCGTTGAAACTCTTCCGGATGTTATTTATTACTTGAATACTGTCGAACTTGCCTTACATTTTGGTTGCGCCTTCCTCTTGTAATGGTGATTTCAGGTACGCCCAAAAGAAGATCTATTATGGATAAAGAAGACTTGGGATAATCCTAACAATATTGTTACGAGATTATACTTTACCATGCGGAGTGACATGTGAGAGGTGCACCCTTTTGTATAACATCTCTTGTTTCTTACCCCTAATTAGCTCATGTAAGCTTAGAGATGTGGTGCATAAGTGGTATATCTCTCTACGAAGACCAAGATCAAAGTTGTTGAGGAGATACCTTTTGGGTATTTATGAAGTGAAGAACCACAGTACACGTCCTCCTTATAACATTTTTGAAAGGAAGAGGCACAAAGACGCGTCTAAAGGAAGAAAAGTCACGAAGAAATTTTGGTATTCTGAATAATGAAAATTCCATGTTTTATCTTTGATTTCACATGCAATCGGGGGGTAGTTGTTATGACCAAAATTCGATATGGGTATTCTCATAATGGATTCGGGTCAATTAAAAAGTATATTAGGGAGTTGAGCTAGGGTTTGGATAAATACCAGGCAAAGGACGCGTCCTTACTACTAAGGGTGTGTCCTCCTTGATTAAAGAGGGAATTGATGATAGTTTTGGTGATTGGTATTTGTTGACATGACTTTGGGGTATGGTTAGAGTAGGTCAATGTGTGAGGACACGTCCTCACACAAAGGACGTGTCCTCGCCACTAAGGACGCGTCCTCTATTGTTGAAAGAGATATTGCGGTTAGATTGATAGTTGAAGAATATTGTCAAGGCATGACCTTGGACAAAAATATGAAAATAAAGTGTAAGGACTCGCCCTCACTACTATGGACGTGTCCTCTGTGTTTGAAGGTAGTTTTGTTGATTTATGTATGTAGAGACAAGCTTAGAACAAGGACATGGGCAATCTAATGTTTGAGGACGCGGACCCTACTCTGTGATTTATGAAGGAATTGTTGTTATTTTATTGGTTAAGGTGGATGAGCATAAGCTTGAGGAAGGACGGGAGTGAGCCAAGGAGTAAGGACGCGCTCTGTGATGGAAAACTAGTTACTTGATTCACTAATGTATGTTTTTATAGGTATTTTGGAAGATTATTCGAAGAACTCCTTCCCGGGATGTATTCTAGGAAGGCGATATCCGTGGTTATAGACCTCTAGGCGTATTCCTGTGTACTGAAGGCCTCCTCCTGTAGTCAATGGGTGTCCTCGTTGGGGATGTGGGGTGAAAATCGGTATATGATTTGGGAGCTCTATTCTTTCTATTAACGGGTGTCCCCGTTTAGGTTTCTTGTTTCTCAAGAACTATGTGGGCTTGATTCCCTATAAATAAGGATAGTAGGCACATTGTAAAGAGTTATAACTATAAGCGAGAGTCTTATATGCCACCACCAAAAACCCTTAAAATCTCACCTTACAATTCATCACAACCACCATACTCCGACAGCTTTTCAGATGAAAAACCATCATCGTAGATCTTCATTCCGGTGACGAACCTCAAACTTTATTGTTACCAAATTCATCTCTCAAACACATGCAGATCATTCATTCATGCTTTTTTGATATGCGCTTCATTGTAGTTTTCCACATCATTATCCAAGACCAAAACCAACTCATTGGACAACACTTGCTTCTTTTTTCTGGCTTAGTTCATGACCCCAGGACCCGTTGATCCGCTGCAGGAATCAATCAGATAATTCAAGAGTAATATTAAACAAAATATTTATTCCCGAAAATTCGAAATACAACATCATGTAAAAAAATTCTTAAAATTTAAAAACCAATTTAGCTACTCTGACTTATGGTCAATTATGAAAAATTGAAAATTGAGTGGTGGCCTTGTAATTCCGGACCTGCCTATCACAACACAAAGGGTGTTGGGGGGATGTTAACCCCAGCTGAACCAACGCAATTAAGATTCTGATTTCTGCATGATGCATGTTTCCCTAGCCTCATATTGCTGCATGTTTACCTATCTACTCTGCACGTTAATTTTCTTCGCCCGTAATATAAGAGTGCAATTTATAGTACAGATTTTAACCAAATACTTACGATGATTTTAGAAATTTTCGATTTTATCGATTAATCACTACATATTTTTTTAAAATTAATATGTTAAGTATAATAAATTAAATATTATTATATATTTTTAAATAATTATGCCTATATACTTTACAAACAAGTATATCTAATTGGTATTCCTATTAATAATTTTGATAAATCACCAATTATCTGATTAATTACCGTGAGTTACGTTTATCAACTAATTCCAATTTTTTCCGTGAATTAAGAACACTAATGCATGTACAAGGAAGAAAATGGAGGTGGAGCTTTCTTCCGTGATTAATACGAATTTAATTGTATTTTCTTATTGTGATTTCCTTGCATTTCAATTATAATAAAAGAAACAAAATGACGAAGGGCATCAAACGCAGTTGTAAATTGTAACAAATCACGAGCCAGTGTAAAGCTAAACTTAGGAGTCCACTCTGGGGACAGGCGAGATATAAACATCATCATTTTTTAAGTAAACAACATGCATGAACATCTATCCACTTTTCACTCTCCTGAGTCCTGACATTATTTATATACATCATTCAATGCTCTCCTACCATTTAATTCCAAGGTGACAAAAGAAATAAATAAAAATGCATTTATTTTTTATAAAATTTTAACTTTTTACATTAAATTTAATTTTAATCTTAAAATATTTATTTTACAAGTATTTAAATAATAATTATATTTAAGTATAACATTTTACATCACAACATACTATGTAAAATGTCAGACATATACTCTATCGGTTTTACCATTTACTTACATTTCAGAGAGAGTTTTACGGCTCATTAGGAGTGTCTGGCATGCTGTGCATAGGCCTGTCAACGGGTCGGATTCGGATTGGGTCATCCCAAATCCATATCCAAATCCATTTAATTTTTTCGGATTCGGATCGGATTTGTGTCGGATATTTTTAGAGCTTTTAAACTTATTTTTAGAGCTTTTAAACCACAGCCTGTGCATATGAAATACAACTTTGAAACTTATTTTTAGAGCTTTTTTTAAAAAAATACGAATTTTTAACTTTTTTTGTGCAAAAATACATTTTTACAAAGTTTTTATTTACAAAAATACGATTATACAAAATTTTTTTGCAAAAATACGGTTTGCAACCTCAAATGCAACCTCGAATGCAACCACATGCAACCTCGAAAGCAGCCAAAAAAAAATTCATTTATTTTTCAAAAAATGTAAATGACGTTGCATATGTGGTTGTTTTTTTGTTGCAAACCGTATTTTTGCAAAAAAAATTAAAAGATAGTAAAATCGCAAAAAAAAAAATTAAAAAAAGTAGTATTTTTGGTAATATCTCTTATTTTTACGATGTTATGTTTAAATTTTTATTCAGATAAAATAAAAAATAAATTATATGACTATGTTTTATATACACTTTAAAAATATGTGTCAAACACTCTTGCCGGAATTGAAAAAAAAAATGAAATGTAAAGAAACAAGTAGGACAGAGGAAGTATTAACTTTTAAGTAATTAGTTATACAAATTAAATTCGTATATTTTTATATTTTTAATGAATGTAATTGTCTGTTTAAAAAAAAAATATGTAATATAATAGAATATAAAAAAGTTCAAAAAATAATTCGCTAAAATGGGATTCTGTCTATAGTTGTCGTATCCTTGATATTATATACTCCCTCCGTTTCACAATACATGTCCACTTTAGAAAAAAGAATATGTTTCAAATTACTTGTCCACTTCAACTTTTAATATAAGTTTATATTTTCAAAATCAACTTTCAATATAAGTTTATATTATCTCTAATTTATATTTCCAAGATGAACCATATGCCACATATTATACTCAATTAATATAATTATTAAAAAAAAAATTCATCAACATTCACATTTCTTAATATGTATAATTTTTTAAAAGTGGACAAATATTTTGAAACGGAGGAAGTATAAATTATGATGCATGCTCATTATTTTCATTGTGATTATTGATATTTGATAGTCGAATCGGTTTTTTCGATTTGATGAATCATCCTGTTTATACTTTGTATCACGAATCTCTATAATCCATCTGCGATGCATTATAATTATAAACTAATTATTAAGCACGAATATTTTATAGTAAACTTTAATGTGCACATTAAGTGCACAGTACTTCAATTATTGGTTTATGAATTTTAAATGAGTTTACATCATTTTCTTAAATTAAAACTGCAACACACACTTGTGTAGTCATTTAAAACAATAATCCTGGGGACAAATTTTTATGGTTACATTATTTTCTTATCATAAAATATTCATATCCTTTTCATAATTTGCTTATATAGGATTATATAATTATTATCCCCTTGAGAGTATTCTCTCTATTTCATAGATTTTTTAGTAATTTGATCGCATAATTAAAATTATAATTTTTAATATTTTAATTTTGTGAATAAAATTATATAGCTAAAAACTTTAATTTACAAAAAAGAATAGCAATAAACTATGCGTTAAATGTACTTTGAAAATTTTGCACAAATTCAAATGATAAATAATAAAAAATAGAAAAATATTATAGTTGTACGAAAAAGAAAAAATTACAAATAAATAAATTTACAAATAATTAGGTTCGGATAAATGTTTTTTGAAAAAGGAAAATAATTCAATAATAAAGAGTCATACGACATCTACATATGATCGAAATTGAACAAAGCATAATCATATCGCTGTTGAATCCTTCCATTTTGGATAGGCAACCAAGCGATTTTTTTGAAGAGATATGTACATACTGTAATCCTCCCATTGTTGTTTTGAGCAATCGACCATAGATGCATCACCACAAGAACCCTTATCATTGAATCAACACCATGAAAATTCTGCAGATCTAGAATCCTAGACATGATGAACACCAAATATTTAAATAAAAGCCAAACTCTCACACAAGAAGACACCAAACAAAACCCAAATAAATTGGGAACTTATTGAATTAGAAAACGAGATGAATTAAAACTAATAAGAAGAAGAAAATATTGGGGCTTTCCACCGGTAAAAATCGATGGAAGCCCCTCAGATAATAGAAACGGTTGCTTCGGAGAATATTAGGGTTTAATTTTGTATGGGTTCACATAAATGTTATTCACAATTCCCCAATCTCCGAGACAAAAAAATAACAAAAAACAGCACAATTAACAATTAACCGGACTTTGAATTAACAAAATTTGTTGGTTTAATTTTTTAAATTACATGATTTGATAATAATTATATATTAACATGTACATGCTGGTAATATTTTTAGAATTAAAGTACTTTAATTAGAAATTATAAAAAATTGTGTTTGAGCCGAAAAAGCTAACTGGTTAATTATTAGTAATTATAATATTATTATTTTAAATTATTAATTAGAATTGTTCGTGTTATTTTTAGAAAAAAGAGCAAGTTTTATTATTTAAAATAGTAAATGTAATATGTTTTAGTAGCAAAAAAATAATTGGTTAGTTATTAGTAATTTTAATATTTTACTAAGTAGAATTACCCGTGATATTTTTAAAAAAAAAAAATTTAGTTGGGGAAAATAAAAAAAGTAATATGTTTTACTTAAAAAGTTAATTGGTTTATATACTAATAAAGTAAGGATAATTAAATGAAAATAATAAAATTATTAATTAAAGGTCATTCAGTAACAAGTACTGATTGACTACCAAATTTTTAATGTTTCATTATAGACGGATAGATGTTTAATCGAAATAATAATTAAATATATAAAAAATTATAATAATATGTAATTATTAAGTTTAATTATATTAGTTTAAAAAAATTATATAAATATTTTTTTTTGACGAACAAGAGAAAAATTTATTAAAACATTAGAACCCAGCCGGAACAAACCTCCGAACTCTCGAATACAATCTGATTGTGAAACAAAAAACAAGTTAAACCAATAGCTGTTTTGTTTTCAGATTACTTAACAAATAGAATATTCACATTCTTTAATCTAAAAATTGTTACAATGACATCTCGAGCAATCCAACTTATACCAGTTGTGAAATTAGTAGCATCACGATTGACCTTCACATAAGTACCATCTGTAACGCAATGTTCAAAACTATCACTTACATGAACCGATATTGGAGTACCAAATGCCCCCGTAATACGAACAATTTTTTGTCGTGAAATGTAAGCTCTTGCGATATACACCACAGTTTCAGATTCGATGCGAGTCTTGTGGATCTCCAAAAACACCATATAAATTCTTTTCAGAAAAATTACCAAAACTCGTAATAAAACACATAAAAAGATCAAAACATAACACACTAACATCCAAAAAGATGGGCACGACTAACAACCTTAATAACAAGGTACTCAACAGGATCTCCTCTAAAAAGGATTATATCTCGATTTTATTAAAAAAAAATTGATAAACAGAGAGAGTAGAAGAATGAACGTGAAAAAGATGGAAGATAGGCGGGCGGAGAAGGGGCGGCTAGAACGAGAGTCAGACTTTCAAAATCCTAAAAAAAGGAGAGAGCGTCTGTGTCTAAATAGAAGATTAAATGCTATATTTTCTTCTTAAAAAAATTTATATAAATATTAATCGAATTCTAATAGGCAAAACACCTGGTAAGGGTCATAAAATCGGCAAAATTGACTATTTTTAGAATTACTGGTAAAAAGGCATACTTGGATAAACCGACATATCAGTCCAGGGCTTCTATACTTTCTACTCTAGTAAAAAAAATGTTATTCACTCCACAAACCAACAAGGCCCATCAGTCCATCCGGAGTCCAATAGAGTCCAACCCATGAGCAGCTAAGAATGCTACAGTAACAATAAAAGTTCAATAATTCAATCCTTACCCGACCCGAAAGACATTTTTAGCTGTGCAGTTGCTATAAAATGCTCAAGTAGAGTAGCTTCTCTTCTCATCTCCAACTCTCTCTTTCCCTATCCATTCTTTCAATCTCATCGACAAAACAAAAGAGAGTAACAATGAGGTTTAGTTGTAGTAATGTAGGCATATATGTGTTAGTGTTAGTTATGGCCAGTGGAATGGCAATGGGTGCAGCTCCAAAGAAGGCAGTGAATGTACCATTTGGTAGAAACTATGTTCCCACTTGGGCTTTTGATCATATTAAGTACTTCAATGGTGGTAATGAGATTCAGCTTCTTCTTGACAACTACACTGGTTAGTTTTCTTTTTAATAACTTTTTTGTTGTTTAGTTTGTAACCCGCGGGCTCGGCCCAGCGGACAATATGATACTACTATGGAGTTATGATTCGCTCACAGTCCAACATTAGTTTCATTTTACTGTAAATTAATATTTTGCTGTAATCTTTTTACCAGGTACTGGATTTCAGTCCAAGGGGTCATATCTTTTTGGGCATTTCAGTATGCATATAAGGATGGTTCCCGGAGATTCTGCTGGCACTGTCACTGCCTTTTATGTATGTTTTACTTCTACCTCTCATTGATGCCTAAAAACATATGCATGTATAGTGGCGGAACCAGAATCTTAAAAGATGCGATTAAAATGCAAAATCATAAAAATACACTTGATTATAAGGTTTAAAAAAATAGTTCATAAACTTTATTTTATGAGTTCTGTTCGCGGCCTTCAACCTGCCCTGCCGCCTCTTGATTCATGTTCGGTTACAAAGCGGTTTAATAAGTAAAAATAATTGGTTAGTTGTACAAATTGCTTATACTGCAAATTACCGTCCTACTTCAATCAAACACCTACAAGACAATTAGTTAGTTAATGAACCATCTATGTTATGTCATTATCATTTGATATAGAATGGAATATAGATTGAACTTAATGACATTATGTTATGTTTACATTGATATATTAATGACGAGATCTGAAAGATAGTAGCTAGTAACTGTTCTTAATACATGACTTGTTGATTGGGTAGCTATCATCGCAAAACTCAGAGCATGATGAGATAGACTTCGAGTTCTTGGGAAACAGATCAGGACAACCATATATACTACAGACTAACGTGTTCACCGGTGGAAAGGGTGACCGGGAGCAGAGGATTTTCCTTTGGTTTGACCCTACCAAAGACTACCACTCCTACTCTATTTTGTGGAATCTCTACCAGATTGTGTAAGCCCCTTTTTACTTTAAAATTTATCATTATATTTTATAAAGTTTATGTATCATCATACATATTCTCAGGAAGAAAATATGATTTCTGCTAGTGCTTCCATTAATATATTAACACAAGTTGTTTACACAAGTTTACTATGTTTGTGTTGCTTTATGTGTACATAATACAATAACATATCCATGTATTCAAAATATAATAGAGTACATAAAAATTTGATGTTTCCAAAAGGATCTTATCACATGATTTTACTGCCTCTTGTTTTGGATAGAAGATTGTAAAATATATACTACATTATTATTAACAAATCATGTCCCATGTGTACATGTGCGTGCCTCTATATGTGTAGATATATTGTAATGTAGTGAAGAATCGAAAATGGGAATATTTAAGCCGTTCATTTCCACCATTTGCTCTCAATCACACGGTAGAGATGTCCATATCTGCTTTAGTTGGTAACACATATAGTGCTATTTACATATGATCAAGAAAGTGCAATTTTCCCATGTTATGTATGTTTTGTGAGTCAATAGCTGTTTGTCATTGTCGTCAAATACAATGGAAAATGAAGAATCTCGGAAGCCACTTTAGATTTGGCAATCAACTTTTTAGTCATTTCAAACTTTGTTTTCTTTGGACCCCTCAGTTTGGTCACACTCAATTTTGGACTTTTTGCACCCTGGATCATCATGATAATTTCAAATTCAAATTAAATAAAATGATAAGAAAGTGTTTTGTTGTCTAATTTCAATACTGAAAATTTGAGTTCATTTCAGCACTGACTATATGCATTTACCATAGTTTGCAACTACTGAAAATTGGACAACATCACCATAGTTACCTGTTTATAATTTTGACTATAGCTAGAAAAAGAAGCAAATTTCAACGAAAAAGTATTTATTTAGGTAAATTGTCATGTTTCTGATGTTATATTAAATGGATAAATTATGAGTTGAGAATTGAAATTTTTG